>JAYMSP010001218.1:0-34742 GCA_036897095.1 Plantago elongata
GGGAGAAATGGGGGTTCTGCCCATTTCTCCCGAATAAAAGGATTTTCTAGCGACGGATAAAGTTATCCGTCGCTAAATAGCGACGGCTAAGTTTATCCGTCGCTAAAATCTTTTTCTTTTTTTTAAAATAATTTTCAGGTTAATTATTCTAGCGACGGATAAACTTATCCGTCGCTAGAAATAGCAACGGATAATATCCGTCGCTAGAATTAGCGATTCGTCACTATATAGCAACGGATTTTATCCGTCGCTAAATAGCGTCGCTATTTCACAGTTTTCTTGTAGCATGGAATGCCTTGAGCCTTGTTAATGGATACAACACACACCAAAAACCAAAATCTAAAACTATCCAAAAACCATTTACATCATCTAAATAGTTCTAACTTGGTTTCTTTGTTTGAACTCAATCAACAACCACAACAACCACAATGTTCACCTAGACTAATATGATCACATGTTCTATAGTGTTTTCAATTTCCTTATAAAAAATATTTTGGATTGCATCTGTAAAAACTCTCAAGGAGTGTTGTGTGTGGTGTGAGGTTGTAAGCGAAGAAAATTTGAAATAACGTTTTTTAGTATTCAGTTGCTGGAGAATAGTGAAGAATAAAAAAAGTGCAATAATGAACGATACTTTAACCATTGAAATGACACTTTAATATGATAATTGAAAACTTATTATATTGTTGTGGAATAGAAAGAAGTGTTAAATAAATTACAAAATTGAATGACACTTTTACAAGTGTAATGACATTTTAAGAGGATAATAAGAGACTTAATATATTATTTAATTTAATTAATCAACGACAATGCATATTCTCAAGTTGATTAATGATAAGATGATATGCTTTGTTCTCTAAAATCTATAAAGATTTTGGGTCTTATATTTAAATATTTAACTTTAATCTAATTTTGTAATGTTCAAAAATGTTCAACGTTGAGTAGAATGTGTCATGATTTTAGTATTACCTTAGAATTCAATAACTAAAATTCATCATAACAAATAGTATTTATTTTCTCATATATAGTTTTTTCACAAAGTCATATGAGACCGTCTTTATCTAGAAACGGTCCATGTTACCAATAAAACCACTCATATTATCGATGAAAACGTTCATGTTGATAATGAAATAAGTCTTACTGTAATTCGAAAAAACTTTAATGGTATGAACATAAGTATTTTAATTGATAACATTGGTGATTTTTTTAAGAATATAAGTCGGTGCCTAGATTCTCTAAGGAGACTTTCTCAAAAACTATAGTGGCGATTTTGTATAGAGTTTAAAAAACCCATCAATTTATCAATTGAACATGATCATCATCGATGTTATTATTTAAAAAATACTTATATTCTCTACATTGGCGTTTTTACATATTATAATAAGATTTATTTCAGTAAAAACATCGATATTTTGATTATTATTGATAATATTTAGAGACCGTCTCTCATTAGACCTGTATATTTTTTAAACATTCTAATTTTTCAATAATAAGTTATTTTCTTTTTTTAGTAGACCATCTACATCTTTTTTCCTTTCTTTTTTCCTCTTAATTCAACCTCGTTCATCATCCACCAACATGTGATAAAGAATATTTGAAAATTGAGTAGTACCTAATACACATAGATTTTTGTTATTTTATTTTTAAAAAGTTCAAAGTTTATTGATAAAGAAATGGAGGATGAGGCATGCACCGAGCCTCCAACTTTACAACTACAGCAGCAACAAAACAAGTCGAGGCAACAATCACCAAGCCTCCAACAAGAGGCAAAGACATCAAACTCCTAAAATTTTTTTTTAAAAAAGAAGTGCCTCTCATACCGAGTTATTATCAAGAAAAGAGGACTACCCGTCAACCCAACCAAAAGTCTAGATGGATGAAAGAATTGGCCACCCCGAATAGATTAAATATGTTGAAGCCGTTGGTTTTAAAGGTAGGATTACTCAGTCGAATCCGGTGGTCGTGTCACATCTAAACTTGTATTTTGTTGAAACATACTCAAGAATGAGCAAGAAATGAGGAGCTGGAGAAGAAGAAACAACCAATCAAATATTGTCCAAAAATCGGAAAGAAAATATTAACGTCTCACTGTAGCAACACTTGATGTTTAAATATCAACACCACAAAAACACCAAAGAGTGAGAAGGAGAGAATAGCACTTTTCGTCCCCTAAGTCGCCGTCCTCTTCGATTTTGGTACCCATTTTTCATACTTTGCAAATACGATCCCCGATTTTCCCCCAAATATATTTAGATGGACACGTGTCGAGATCTACTTAATTCCAATTGCATTTTCATTTAAAAAATGCTAAAATTAAATTTAAAAATGAAAAAATCAAAACTCAAAAATATAAATTAGAAAAACATTTTAAGCTTAAAAAAGAAAACTAAATTCTAAATCCAAAATAAATAATATAAAACCAAAATAAATAATCTGCTAAAGAAGGTCAAAAACCCAGTTAATGTTATTGCAATCTGATCTCGAAATCTTGAATTGGAGAAATAGATTAGGATAGTAGTGAGAATTAAAAAACCAAAGCCGAAGGAGTCTCAAATTTGTACTGATCAAAAGACAGTTAGAGCTCGGAGAGAAAGTCGTGTGCGCACGTGTAAATTTACAAGCCTACACGGCGCTCAAGTTTTTGATTATATACTACCTTTAATTCGGGCAATTTACAACCCAAACTTAGGTAAATCAACATTAAAATCTAAAGCTTTCCTTTTAAACCGATGGACAGACCTTGTTCATAAACCAAGTTAGCTGTATAATTTGCTGTTAGTTAGTTCCTGAAAAAATGGGACTCCATGGCCCAATGGATAAGGCGCTGGTCTACGAAACCAGAGATTCTGGGTTCGATCCCCAGTGGAGTCGGTTGATTTTTATACCATATGCAAAACTGTCATTGAAATACTCAGTTCCATGTATCACATTTTGTTTTGCAAAACTGTCATTGAAATACTCAGCTCCATGTATCACAATTTCCAACTCATTTATACAAAAAGTCTCTCATTAATGATAACCGAGTTACTTCAATATATTGCATGCAGGATGTAGCATGCCTAGTATGCCATACTATGCGTATAGAAAACTCGGGCCTCGAACACAAGTCATTAGCCGTGAAGTCAGGAGGACGTACATACGTCCACTCCCGAATACCAAATTACTAACACTACTAGGATGATCATTGGAGTCGGAGCTAACCCATTTGTACAATTTAGGAAAACAATAGTATAACTTATGGCCCATTTCTACAATTTAGGAAAGTGTAATAGTATAAATTCCAAATTGTGGTGAGTGGTTCCAAAAATCATTTTTTTACGTAAAGTTTCAATTAACATGATCTCAACCAGATATATAAGAGGTATAGGCAAGGACCGAGCTAAAATTGTAAATATATGCAGAATGAAGGAACAACACACTGAACAAATAAGAGAAAGGAAGCATCAACTAGTTTAATCAAATAGAGAAGAAAGCGGATCTCCTCAACATTACGTTTTTTTGTTTAAGTACAAACACGAATTATACATTTAGCATCAAGTATTGTAATAAAGTATGAATTAGTTATCAGTTTCAAGAGCTATTTAAACATCTCGATTCTCCCTTCATTCTTTATCAAATTCAGTTATAAATTTTCTCATTCCTCTTGAATAAAATTCGGTTATAAACGACAGTAAATTAGAATATTAGAGTAAGAATGTTAAATTACTTTTTACATCTAAGTTCTATTTTAACCATTTAATAAAGTAAGAATATTAAATTACATTTTAAATCAAATATTAGCAGTCAATTATTTTTTACATCTAAGTTCTATTTTAACCATTTAATAAAGTAAGAATGTTAAATTAAAATTAGATCGGAGACATTTCCACATTCCCGTATATAAACGGCAAGTTGGGTAGGATACCCGGGAAAGCGACCTCCAAGATGCTCCTAACCACTATATTAGTCTCAATTCCAATAAAACATAATCTCATGATTTTCAGCTTGATCAGTGGCAACTATGGCACTTAGATCTAACAACATGGCTTGGCTATTTCCCTTTGTACCCTGCTTATTTTTCAATATGAGAAACATATGGTTTTCTTTTTTCCATTCCCCTTTTTCAATAATGTTTAGCAATTTAACTCATATCCTGACGTGTTTATGCCAAATATAGGCACATTTATAAACCTACAACTGGTTTAGAAACAAATTCGCATAAGTAGTAATCGAACTCTGACGATTAATTCGGTCACTGTATATTTAGGGTTGGTATTATTGAAATTTGAATGAATGTTTTTTACTGGTCTTAGCAGGCATGGTTGAATTTATGTTAAAGTCGGAAGTCTTCTGAGCCTGAAGCTGAGTATTAAGTTAGAAAGAAAGGCCATGACTTGTCATCAATTTACACGGACCACAAAAAGAAATTGATGATTTTGGAATTGAATTGGAAGAATATTCAGACAAAAAGTCCAATGTGTCCTTTACATCAAGTTATTTTCATACATATTTTTAAAATGGTGAAGGAAAAAAAAGTTTCAATTTAGAAATATCATGATTTATTTTGTTATTAATAAAAAGTAAAATATATTGAGTAAGGTTGAGCAAAATTCTTCATTTTATATATGAACAAATGATTGTCTTGTCATAAAGTTAAATTGCTTTCGTTATAGCATACGGTCTTATAAGTGGACTGTAAATGAGTTATTCAAAAGGATGATAGCTATTTGTCAGAGTTAAAACTTTTATTGTGGTGTAATTCATATAAATGAATATAACCAAATATCGTAAGTACTGATTGGTATAAAATTTGAGTGCCTTTTTTAATTGAAATTAAATTTTTTACATACAAAATATTTTATTTACTTGGGGAGATTACCGCTCCATCAGTATAATAAATCGGGCCATAGCCATTTAATAACTCCATCACTATAATACTCAAAGCGTTTGTAGTCGAGTGGCAAGCTGAGACACCCCGTAACCATGAGGTAACGGGTTCGATTATCCGAAATGGGTGATTATATTATCTGAATAGAAATTGGTGACGATTTGCATCTAGAATCGATTGATAATTATAATTGTAATATTATATTTCATGTTCAACAATAATAAAAAACTCCATCACTATAATAAACCGGGCCGTAGCCATTTAATAAATGCGGGATAACATGGTACATTCAAATGTAAAACGTCGTGTAACCAATGAGAGGCGAGAAATAGATCCGAAATCCACAGCCACAATTTTAGATCCGCCGAGTCACAATTATGGCCCTCAAATTCGTACTCGGGCCCACCAACCCTCTCCAATCTCTCTAACTCTCCCACACTTTCTCTCTCTAGCACCACTCTCTCGAACTCTCTGCAATCCTTTCGTTTTTTCCTCCCTGTAAGCAAAACCAGTAGAAGAAGAAGTAATTCTAGTTACTTTCTCTGTTCTGTTATTGTACTTAGCGTTTCGATTGATTCATTGATGCTCTCGTTTCTCTTGTGCTTGGAGGAAACTTGAGTTGAGAGGCGTTTGGCGATGTATGCGACACATTTTACTAAGTATTTGCTGAAATTGCGTGTCGCTGGATTGAGAATTGACCTTTGCTGTTCGTGGTTTTCTAGCTATGTTTGATTGGGACGACGAAGAGGTTTCTTCATTTCTCTATCGTTTTCTCCTATTCAGTTATGAACTTACTTGTATCAATTGCTTCATGTAGCTAATTACTGCTCGATTTATGTGGTTGCTAATTTAAGTAGCTTCGAATTTTGTTTTTATTTATCTATATGTGACTGTGTTTGAGTTATAAATACATATACTGATTGAATAGGCAGGACCAGGAAGGAACTGAGCTAATTTTAATGAAAACTGAACCATTCGCCACACGTAGCGAAAATTGGCGACACATGGTGAACTAGTGTAGCTCAGGGGTAGGCAACTTATTTTATTATTGTAAATTGGACTAGTGTAGACTGTAGAAGATCGTGCTTGCTGCAGTGTAGGTAGTGACTGATAGACGAATTATACGAGTGGTGAAGTCATGCGTCTTTACAAGATGATACTATTTGTTGGGTTTGTCATTTACCCTGTAAATGTCTACCTACGATTTAAGGTAAGATGAGAAGAAACTTTACTTGTTAGAGATGAAGACATAAGAAGTGAAAAAGGAATGCTGGAGAGTGGAGAGGATAGACATTTGAACTTCAGTTTAATCTATCATATTCTCGTATATGAGTGAATTGGATGTAAAGAGTGTCGTGGAGTAAAACAGTGCACACTGTGTTTGGGGATAGATTATTTATATTTTTCCAAATTCATCTAATATTCATATAGTTTGCTTTGACATCCATGCCAGTTCAACATGGATTCGAGATTGGACTGGAGGGAGTATGTTATAACACTATTGCTACAGTGTCATAATTTATATCTGTCATCTTAAAGTGTCAAATAGTAACAGTATGTAATATTGAAGATTGCAGAATATGGTCAGATAATATTTTAACTAATAATTATGTGATACTTATAAGTAGGGGGTGAATGGGTGATAGTTACGATCTACTCCATGTGATGTACCACAGAGAAAATTAAATTCATGGATGCGCACTTCTTTACTATCTGCTAATGCAATTGTCTAATTACTTGAATGGTGATAATACAAAGATAAAAAAAAATAAAAAATCACCACAGGTGTTCCCATGGTTAGATGACGCCATATATGGTACTTAAGCTTAGGTTCTACGGTAGTGCAATAGTAGTTTGGGCGACTGATTTACTTGATTACAATTTGATCAGTGCCATTTAAGAAATGCATCTTTATGTGTATTAAACACCATTGCCATTTAGTTTGTTTGGCCCTTTTCTTATCAGGAGCTATAATAGTACTCACTGAACCCATTACATTAATAGTCCCGCCAATTTTCTCATTCCAGCTGCTCCTCTCTGTTATTTTTTGCTAACTCTCATGCATGATCAGTTGTACTTAAATCTATATCTCATAGCCCTCTCAGTCTGAAAGACTTCACTGAGAATAACTTATGCTTGCAGGCCAGAATACAGCTCATTTTCTTACTGTACTTTTACTTCTGTTGACCTCAGCTAACAAATATTATATGGGGCGAGGCCGGAGAAAGTGATGATCACATTGTTCCATATCCTGAAAAAATTGAAGAGAAACCACAAGTTTTATTCGCAGATATTCTTAAGAAGGAAGCAAGTCAAGGAACTTCAAATGTCAGCATTCTTGAACAGAAAAAATCTAATGTCAAATCTGAAGATAGAGCTGAACTAGATAGTAGTCCAAGGTATGACAGTCATGACCTTGATAGAGGACATGGTCTCAATTCATGTTCTGATGGTCCTGATGCATCATTATCAAATGCTGCAAAAGGTGATCAGGATTCTATAAGCGCTGCTGCATCTAAGGATGTAACAAAAAGTACAGAAGACGGCACATTAACAGGTGGAACATACCGTATATTTGGTTCTAAAAGTTTAAATCTCTATTGCTTATAAGAGTACATCATGTTTGATCTTCTGTATATTTTGACAGATGAGATCTCTCAATTTGAAAAGGATTCTACACTATTTCAGAATCAACTAGATGACCGAGAAGATGGTGATTTTGTTGACTATGACTGGGGAAATATTGGTAGTTTTGAGGACCTGGATAAGATATTTAGGTAATCCAATCCTTGTTTTTGTTCTTCATATTATCTCTGGTTTTTCTTAATATAGTTTCTCTCTGTCTTGGAATGCTACACTGGCATTTAGCCGTACATGTCAATTGAGGTTTTCATACTCAAGATTTGGGGAAGTGTCATGTAGGAAGCCTCACTTTTTCTTGGAATATAATTTTATTGCAAAATCAATTTCAAGACAGTATCACCTATGTGAAGATAAAATATCCATTTGTATCTGGAATTCCAAGATGCTTTTTCAGTGTAGTGTGTTTGTCACTCTTGTTGCGATGTCTTGGATTACAGTACTTGTAAAGCAAGGTAGCATAAGTTTCAACATTGCATTATTGTCAAAAGATAGATGATTATGGAATCACTTGGAAGCTGAATCTGAATGTGTTGGCAGAAGTAAAAATAATTCAACTCTCTGTGCCTTCATATTTCATATTATAAACTTTCTGCTAAAATGAAACGTATCTCAGTTTCTCCCACCTGCATACTTTCTGCAGTTGATGGGGGAGGGGGGGGGCATATTTCTTCGTATATCGTGTAACATGTTTTGCCTCATAGCATGCAAAACAATGACTCTAATTTGCCTACATTAGCATTTAGCACAAATATAGGTCTTCCATGTTTTGCCTCATAGCCTACATTATAGTATCAGTAATATGTCCATCTTATTTAGTATATTAGTATAATTACAGTATTTCGCAAATATGTCCATCTGACTTAGTATCCTCACAAGTGAATGTTTACAGCAACAATGAGCCGGTCTTTGGAGATATAAGTGTCGGCAATGCGGATGAGCTATGGTTGTCTACCAAAGATGTTACTAGCACCCCTCTTGGAGCTAATCCCTTATCTGGTGATTCATCTGATCTTCCAGTCAAGTCACCAAGGACCTCAGCAGATGGATCTGAGACTAAAGCTCAATACATGTTGGATCCCCCGCAGTCCTTTATTTCTGGTTATGAGAAGTTGAATGAGGGAACATCTAATCCTCCACAGGATGTACAGGCAAGCATAGATACTGTTGAAATATGGAGGTAAAAATAAAATATTGTTCAAAGAGAAGATAATAATGTAAGGAAAGGTAGAAAGTAGTACTGTTTAGTTGGTCCACACTTTTCCAGTGAGGTTTTAGAGCTTTAGTAGAGTGTATTCACCATGTATGATGGATGACCTTTTAGTTCTCCATTCCTTTTTCAGCATTTGGAGATGGGTGAAAAGAGTCGAGCGTGCCTCAAGCAACTTGGGGCTGTATCTGCTGCAACCGCTAATGAACTTCCGGGCGAGGTAAATTAGACTTTCAATTTCTGTAGATAATGCATGGCTTATAGTTGGTAAAGTTATCCATCTTTGTTAGGAGAAGCTGCTTCTCTTTCTTATCCCACCTCACAATGGGGAGGGGGGGGGGGGTGCTAAGTAACTAGAAACTTCTGATCATTGAATACATACAACTTTAAGTCACCTGAGAAGCTTGCTAAGATTTATTTCATAACATACTACTCTGTTCATCCATTTGTTGTTCTTAATCTCCCATCTACAAGGGGTGCATCTGTAGCTCCTACGTCATATACAGACATCTGAAATATATTCAGCTTACCCTGCATTATTCTGGTTAGTCGTTCACTCGCCTCCCTGAACAGACTGGCTGCCAGTAAGAAAGTAGAATCCAATTAAAGTGATATTGAATTAAACCCAAGTTGGCAAGAAGTAGAATCCAATTATGTTTGGTGCAAACTGATCATACTACAAATGAAATATAAGTGTGCTGTAGCTTCCTTGGTACTTAAACTAGCACATATGTTCTTGGTATTTCTGTTTGTACAATCTTCTGTTCTTTATGTTTGAGCATCAAAGTTTTTTTTCTCTAGTTGTCTTCATTTGTTCAGGGTAACAAGCAAAAGAGATTACTGAAAGGTCAGAAGACAGACAAAACAAGTGAAGTTAAACAGCGGCAGCATGATATATGTAGTACATGGTCTTCATCTGGGGGCCCATTTTCCCAAGTTAACCAATACAGATCACCAGTAGCCAATCCATGTCCACCTTTAGTGCTCTCTCATCAAGCACAGGTTCCACGACCTGAGCTTCTGCAACAAAATCATTTTTCTGGTCCACTCTTGGCTTCCCCTTTGTATGGTAGTATGGTCAATCACTATCCAGCCCCTCTAGAACTGGGAGCAGTCTCTGGTTACGAGATGCCCCCTGGTAATGCAAATTCTGTGAAGAAGTCAGTGGATGCTAGTATAAGACCTCCTTCCATGTCGCCCAGGGAAAAAATTGAGAAGTTGAGAAGGCGACAGAAAATGAGAGCAATGCTTGCGATTCAGAGACAGCAGCAGCAATTCGGTAATCAGGTGACAATTGTTGACCATCCGACTGCAGGAGGGAAATTGGAAGGTGATGAAACTCTTAGCAACTTTCCATCCATAGTTACAGCATCACCCATAGACCGGGATGAATCGAATGCCATTAGCATGGCGTCCGATAATTGCTCTATTGAAAAGTCAGTGCTCCGTCGGCTCCAAGATACAATTGCAAAGGTTAGTTTCCTTTTTTTTTTTTTTTTTAATTTACAGGTCATGCTCAGGGAAAATGTAGAACACCCCATGTGTTGTATATTAACTTGCAGCAAATTTTGTTTTTAACCATGTTGCATTTGATTCCTCGTATTTTTAGAAACTCTGCACCAAAACCATTAATTTCTGAAATTAGAAAGTTCTAGCGCAAAGAGCTCTTTAAATTAGAAAGGACCGCTGTTGGTTCAGAGGTTTTGAAAACAAAAGTATTCTATCTATAAGAATGACAAGGGATCTCAGGCATGTAACCGATGCAGGATTTTGCAAATTTCCTCTGTTCTCTGCAACTCCGAATTACTTATAGATATCCTTTTACAGTTGGACAGCCGTGTAAGACACATCATCCGTGATAGTCTGTATAGGCTAGCCCAAAGTGCTATGCTGAGGCAATATCCTAGAGTTACCAGCAGTAGCGGCAGAGATGTTCTTAGCAACCAGGAGATTAACAACCATGAGAGGTTAGTAAAATTAAACTATGCCATCATTCATCTGAATGTGTTCAGATCTCTCTCTCTCTCTCGGTATAAATTAAACTATGTGCATCAATCATCTGAATGTGTCAGATCCCTTCTCTAATCTTTTCTTTTCCTTTTTTAATTTTAAATGTATCCTCTCTCACGGTAGAGATCTTACCATTTTGTTATACTGATACTGAAAAGCACGACAGCAGAGTAGGGGTATTATGATTATCTGCATTACTTTTGTGCTGTCCCATGTAAGCTAGTTAATCTATGGAGCTTTTAGTTGATTGGACATGTTTTTCTTAAGGCAGTAGAGCATAGAAGAAAAAGCAAGAATCAAATTCAGAACTCTAGCCATGTGGTCTAATCCTACTCACCACCTCTCTAGTCTCTGCAAGTGTAAATTTGTGAGGGTGGCTTAGATAATCTTGTCTGATTTGGGAGCTAAATTGCCTTGTTCCTTTGTATCTTGTAGACGTTACTGAGAAAGGAATGCCTGAGATTAAAAGGCACAAGTGAATCTCCCATAATGTCTGACCTCATTTCTCATTTTCATTCTGCATTGCCTGTTATTGGATTCCACATAATTTATCCCTAATTTTGCATAATATATGATGTGACATGCTTTATTTAGGTCTCTGAAACCTGAGTTAATAATTTTGGTTTAGGAGTTTACTTTTCTTGTTCCTTCATTTCTTGAACAGGTTTACCAGAATTCCTGACTTAGAGACAGATACCAATCCAATAGATCGGACGGTGGCACATTTGCTATTCCATAGGCCCCTGGAGTTCTCTGCAAAACCTGCTGAGACACCTGAATCACCTGCAACAGCCAATCTCCCATTTGAGCGGATGGAGAGTTCTTCATTAAACTTAGCACACATGCCTGAGCATCTTGAAAATAATCAGATGATTTCTCCAATGGAGTCGAAACCTCATGGCCTATTTTCTGGAGACACCCCTGAGATTGCTTCGACCAATGATAATGGAGATGGAGTAACAAAGATTGTTGGAGACTCTAAATGAACCTCTGAATCCTTATCTTGGTAATTCTTCCCTCTTTCCTCTTCGTAACTTTTATTTTGCGTAGCATCCCAAATTTATGGATCCGTCAATGACAAGTAGTTTTTGTTTTATTGTCAGACTACTGAATATTTTGAAGCCCAAGAACCCAGTTGCAGAATCACAGTGTTAAATTATATTGAAGAAGTATATATCTCTATAATGCAAGAAATTTCAAGGAGATGGGATTTTGAAGTACTCAGGGTCATGTTTGCTGTATATCTTTGAGGAAGACCTTTTAATTATGTTTCATTGAGTGTGTAGTTAGTTTGCAAGCTGTTATGTGAGGTTTTACATGGTGAAGCTACTGAAACTTCAACCAAATAAATGCTGTTTTATTGTTTGATAGTCAATCTGTGTCTACTTGCAAAACCTTTCAACAAACTGTTCTGGCTGTGTAGTGTCGCTTCTTTTTACAACAACAAGAAGCATTTGATTCTTGAGTCGAATGAATGCATGTTTGGTGTTTACCTGTTGGTCCTTTCTACAGACGAATCTCCATTTTAGAGCATGGCGGTTAGCGTGTTTCGTCGTTTTTGGGGTGTAGCTGCTGCTGGCTTTTTTTATTTATGTTACATTATTCACTAATTAGTTGAATCGAATGTTGAAAGTCATAGGAATGCAAAAAATGAACTGTTATATGCCCATAATTTATTGGTTTCACTTGCACTTTCAAATTCTCTCTCACGTCCAAATTATCTGAGAAATTTCAATCAAAGGCAAGATCAAGGGGAAAGTTAAACGCTATTTGATTGTTAACAAATTATTTTAATTTATAAAATTTTGAATGAACAAATAGATTTTGCCAATTTAATAATCAAGATGTATAAAATTATAACTAGGTAAATTTATGTGATTCATTGTACTTTCACCATTTAAAAAATTACCTTTAATCATTATAAGTTTCAAAATTTTATGAATTCCATGTTTAATTCCTTTGTCAAATTGAACATGGAAGGCATGAAACTTGAAACGAAGGAATCGTAAGCTGTCACATACTTTTGTGTTTGTCTTGAATGTACATACAAAAGGCATATTCATAATATTTTACAAGCATAGCAAAAAATATGCTACTGCTCAACTGTTGACCAAATGAGTATGCTGACCAAATAGTTATGATGAGTATGTGAATTCTTCAACAATGAATAGTTACATTTAATGGGAATGTGAATTTATAGAAGAATGGTATGTTGACTGTGTTAACTCATGGATAGGGTTGTGTGATGATATTGATTTACAATCTAATTTAACGTTCCGAATCAGCCATTCGATCCATTATATAACAATATCAAATTTACTATTCGATACGAGATTAAGGTGTCGGTTGTTACCGTGATAGTGATAATTATGCTAGTAGTATATGTTTGGGATGAATACCCACACGGAACTGAGGGTATGTTAGTCATTGCAATCTACACAGTAACTATAAAACCTGGAAAGGTTCGTCTCCCATTTTTACTCTACGGACTACAGAGTACAGACTACAATAGCTGAGGTCAGCAATTCCCTATCCATTTTGGCGGGAAAATTCAACTTCTACTCAGGTTCTTCTCTCTGTCATCTACTGTTCATGTGTAAAAAATAAGCATCGGAGTATTTAAATTATCGCAGATTAGGAATCGTTAACGGTGATCATTTGGCTAAGTTTCAATCTGTGTGCAGTGAATCGAACGGAAGAAGAAGAAGATGCCGAACATCAAAGTCTGTGCGCTATTTCGTCCTCTTAACTCAAAGGAAAAGTCCGATAATGGCGATAGCGTCTGCATTCGAGGTGTTGATTCTGGATCTTTCATATTCAAGGTAGAGTACACACAATCGCTTCGTCAATTTAGGTTCACTGTGTGTTTGGTTTGAGTTTTCGATTATTGGTTTATATACTTGTACAGAATTGTTCTGTATATCAATGTTTCCGATCAATTAAGCTTAGAGCGTGTTTGATACTTTGTTAGAGTTTTCACTTATTTTGTTTTCGAGTAATTCAGTTTGATTTTGGCATTTACCTATTTGCTTACTGGTGTGTGGACTTTTGTGCTGATTATCAACGATTTCGAGAAATGTATGTTGATTATGTGTTCTTCGTGGTAGGATGAGAAAGAGGAGGAATCTGAATTTCAATTCGATAAGGTGTTTTATCAGGGATCTAAACAGGCTGACATATATGAGTTCCTTGGTTTGCCTATTGTCAGTGGTAATATATTAAGTCTTACATACTGTGTACGTTTAGCTTCAGAGTTCAGATCTTCATTTAGTTTAATTTGAATGGAACAGGTGCTGTTGGTGGAGTGAATGGGGCAATTATTACTTACGGTCAGGTATGTCTTTTGCTTTTGTCAGGCAAAACTGTATCGGACAATATAGTGATCTGGTCGTCTGTTTATGTTTCTTCTGGTGAGACATTTAGGTACATGCAATATGCTTGATAGCAACTCTCAGCTTATTCTGTCTTTCCAGATTGTGCTCATCTATGAAATGTTAAATCAACTTTACTGGAAACCAAATGGAATAAACCACTGAGACTTGAACATAAGTCCTCACATTCAAGGTCTTGAATCCTAGATATTCCTTCCATTAATACTTGAAGCTCTTGAAATCATCGGCTGTCTCTTAGGCTACAATTACACCGTATATCATGCTTTGATAAATCTAACAGTCTGTTCCAAATACCAAGTGTCGGTAGAGGGGATGAGATCTGTTGTTGGAGATGTCCTGCTCCCTCGAGGTTTTTCTTCCTTCCTCATCTAGTCATCTGTGGCCTTCGTGAATAACAATAGTTTATCACTGCATGGTCTAGCGTAATCAAAACAACAGGATGAAATGACTATTGTTGTTTACTTTATTTGATGAATTAGCTATTCTGAATTCTTGCTGTTTTCTGGCAATGGTCTCTCTTCTTAACATTTCCGTTTACTTCATTTATGGTAAAACTTTTATGTTATTAATCTATTTGAGTTCTTGTATTTTTCAACAGACAGGAGCTGGGAAGACTTACAGCATGGAGGTAATATTGCGTAGGTCAGAAATGAACTAAACCTTGTTATATAATGTTCAATATCTGTTGTTTTGTTTTAGGGACCAGGCATCACACACACTGATGAGAAGCAGAAAGGTCTACTCCCAAGAGTGGTGGATGGGCTATTTAATACTATTAAGCTATCAGATGAGCCACCTAAATATACAATCAAACTATCCATGGTATAAAACATACTGAAACTTTTGTTACTTGTACTTTTTGTTCACATTGCTTACGGAGCACAACCTCCTTTTTCCTATTACGTGCAGGTCGAAATATATTTGGAGAAAGTAAGGTTAGCATCACCATTGTCTAACCTGCAATCTTCGAATAATCGGCATTGAGATGAAATCCACCCTGACTTGATGATTTTTAGGGACCTTTTGGATCCATCAAAGGACAATCTACAGATCAAGGAAAGCAAAGTGCAAGGCATATTTGTCAATGGTGTGACGGAGGTATGCACCCTCCTTTGCGATTATTTCTTCGGCATTCTGAACTAAAACAAAAGACTACAACCCCGCTGCTTCTTCCCATAAGATGGATAAGCTTTCTCAGCTAATGCACTACTTGTATGGATTTTGAGGTTCAAATTTTCTATACCAGTCTACTCAATATTTTGACTATCTAAACCCTTAATTTCCTTTTTCAGATTTCTGTGACTGACTCTGCAGAAGCATTAAGAATTCTTTCTGTAAGAATAAAGTCCCATCGCTAGTAACGTTTTGATGCTATGGTAAAATTAGTTTTGTTGTCTCTGAAATTAATTCATGTGACAGAAAGGAATAGCAAACAAAGCTGTTGGAGAAACTCGTATCCTTTATGCCGCGTGCATCCATCGTTCGTGATTTAATGTGGGAGTTACATGTGGAACTTAACATGTACAGAAATGAACATGGCTAGCAGTAGAAGTCATTGCATGTATATATTCTTGATCCAGCAGGAATTGAAAAGGGAAACAAGGTAATCCATTATCTTGCAACAAGTTATGTAACTGAAATAGGTTTTATAGATTGATTGTATATATTTATTTACTAATGCAGGTGCGGTAAACTGATCCTTGTGGACTTGGCTGGATCTGAGAAAGCAGAGAAGACTGGCGCTGAAGGCAGAGTCCTTGAAGAAGCCAAAACTATTAACAAATCATTGTCAGCGCTTGGGAACGTAATTAATGCCTTAACTTGCGCTTCAGCAGTGAAGACAAATCATATACCATACCGTGATTCTAAGCTCACCCGGATCCTTCAGGATGCTCTCGTAAGTTTTTTTCAAGTGAATCAGAATGTATTGTCTGTGTTTAAATGTTTTTGGACTTTTACTTATCGAGCACTCCACACTCCACAGGGAGGAAACTCTCACATGGCTTTGCTCTGTTGCTGCTCACCGAGTCCGTCAAATGCATCCGAGAGCTTATCAACTCTCCGCTTTGGTGCAAGGTCTGTAATTCACCTAGAATATATTTATTTTTGTTCAAGAACTATTAGTGGAATAACACCTGAATTTTGACATATTCTATTGCTCCTTCCTAACTTATAAGTTTGTTCGAGCCTGGCATCACGGACACTAATAAAATGTTGGATTTGAGTGTGCACATTTGTGTTTGTTTTTTTCATTCAATAAAGTAGAGTTACTCTTTTCCTTGAGCAGAGCAAAGCATATAAAAACATCATCACATATCAATCTAAAAGAAGATGAAGAAAGCAGTAGTCCTGTCTCTGTGACAAAAAATGATTGTTGTGAGAGAATATTGGAAAAGGTTGGGCGTCACCTACTTTTAATCCCAGAATTCATTTATTGACTTATCTGAGCTTCTTCTTTTTTTGGTCAATATAGATGAGAATGAGAATGAAGTCTGAAGATGTGGATTTACTTGAGCAACTATTTATCCTAGAAGGCATTTTCTTTGATCCAAATTCCGTTGAAGAGGTTGAGTCAGCATTTGAAGATATTACATCAAGAACAATTTCATCACTTCAAAATGCTGTCAAAGAGCTCAGTTCAACTGCTGAGAAGGTATTCTCTAACATATACTCTGGAGAATTAGTTGGTGAAGGCCTAAGCATAAGTTGTGAAACTAAAATTACCAGAGAGTTTGAATATAAGTTAATTGCTTCACTGTCTCTGTGATATTAAGTTTCAGTTCAGTTCTGATTCCCTTCCAGTAAGAATTTGACCTTTTGGTGGGCAAATATTTCATTCAATAGTTATTGAGTTGCATAGTGGTTGTATATTTAGGGTACTTACAATTTTTTGATTGACAGATACTTGCTTAGCCACTTCTAAATACAAACTTTTCTGTTCTTAAATTGATTGCAGCTTAAGAAGGAGAACCAATGTCTCAGGGATATGATTAGAAGATTATTAGCATGACTTTTTAGCAATCCGGCAAGATGAACATATTTGAGAAGAGACATAACCTACAGACTACAGTCTACTACTGGAATAATTACCAAGTGACTACAAGGTGATTCCTGTACGTTCTGAGTCTACTAGTAAGAAGAACATCTGTGCTGCTGTTTTTACATGTCATATGTTGCCTTTGACATTTGTATACATATTCTTATGCTAGCTGTGGTAAGTACTATGCTAATAAATTAACGTCTGAATTAGATGAATTGCCAATTTTATTTTCCGGATGTTTAGATAATACAGTTCTAACAAAAAACGAAAAATGAGTTTCATTGAAACATTGAAAGTTGTAATGCATGGTTATCGTTTATAACCAAACATTGAACATTGTGAATTTTAACAAGCTTCCTACTGAAGTGATGAATAAGACTGGAGAACTTCAACTCAAGTTGGTAGACAATGATAGAGATCAGCACAACGACTAATTACAGAGTTCACGAGCAATACCCAAATGGGAATTGACCGTGTCAAACATAATCCTGAGGTTCTGTTGCTGCAAATTGGCAATAACATTTAGCACTGAGTTCACATTACCTGGTGCAGCTGCCATTGCCAAACAAGCCAATGTCCCCGAGCTGCTATGTATCAAGCTGTTCTCCATAGGCAACTTCAAGTCCAGTCCTGTAAAATGGAATGTGATAGGTGGTGCTACCTGCTCATTTGTGGCAGAAAAGCATGTGTCAAATGCCCCCAAGGAACTAAATGGCCCTGCCACTTGTTTCCTGAATTCAGCCTTGATGGCCTCGTAAACCGGTTGAACGAACCGGGTTATAACTGTGCCAGAGTCTATGATAGTTCCGGCACCGGTGTTCGGGTCGAACGCTAGGAGCTCTGGAGCTATGGGTACATTGACTCGCCCTACACTAATTCCGGTCAGGTTCACGTAGTATAATGATGGACGGTGTGGGTTTTTGAGAAGTGGGGTTGTTTTAATGTTTTTGGGCTGACCAACAGGTCCTAGTTTGAGTGACCCTGAGAAGTAGTATGATTTGAAACTTGGAAGGCAATATGAGAAAACACCCGAGTAAAGCGACCCTGATTGAGAGAGTAGTGATAGTGAGCCCCTGCCGAGGCCTAACAACCCTTGTGGTGGGATTGACCCGCCTGAAACCGCGTAGATGCAACCGAATGCATAGCTTTGGATAACATCAGTTCCTAGAGAGAGGGCGTCACGTGACAGTGTTGCTGAAAATGATGAATCCCCTCCATAGGACCGGTTAAATAGGCAAGATCCGGATCCGACAGTCGTGCATGAGACCCCACTAACTTGGCCACATTCGGGCACAGAGCAGTCCAGTGGCCCGTAAGTGGTGGATGTATTGGTGGTGAAGACTGTGGAGGAGCAACCAGTGCAGCCACTGCATGGGATCCATGCAGCATCATTGCTAGTGTCTAAGACCATCAACATGAGCTGTCCAGGAGTCCCAATTTTGGCCCGAACGACATAGTTACCATTGTTTATGACATTGCCAGAGGCAATTGGGGCAGAAGAGGTCTTTTGGGATGTCACTAAGCTGGACAAGTATGAAACTCTTTCAGGATCACTAGAGGCCATGTTTATGACTGTGTTGACCCATGAAGAGGAGGGCTTTGGAGCATTGAATGGCGAACATTTGCCATAAATGTGAAAGATAGATAGGTCAGAGTCGGGTTTTGTAGTGGCACATGGGTCGGAAGCAGCATTGCATGATGTGGTGAGGAAGAGCAGGAGTAGTGTTGCAAGAATAGATGAGTGTTCCATTGAGTTTATTGTTTTCACTCAAAGGAGAGCTTGACTCACTACAGTAGGATGATTGTGTTGAGACTTGAGATAAAGGATAAGAATTTATAGATGGGTATAACTTATAAAAGCTACAGGAAATTGAGCTCGTGAAGATTAAAAAATGATTGTGAAATAATTCACAACTATGGTTTGGCCAACATGTGAAGCGCTTTGGTCTCTATTCGTGACAACGAAATGTGCATGGGCCAATGCATGATGGCTATTTGTACGCTTTTATGCAGAAGCTTGGCGAAATTATTACTCAAAAGATCCAAAAATAAAAGTGCTAATCAATAGCATGATATCATATCTTTCAGTAATGATTAAGGTGACTCGGCGGCGAAAAAGAACAAATCAAAAAATAATACTTCTCTAATTAATTACGCAGACAAAGACGTCTAATTAAATATGTTATTTTACTTGCCTTGAGAAAATGCCAATGGTTTCCACATTTGGGACTTTTTAGCACTAGTTGTTGTTTTACTTGAACCGCATCAACTTATCCAGTTATTGTCTCATGTCATGTTAGACTAATTTAGGTGTTGTTTGTAGTAGTAGTAGTAGTATTTACCTTGACGACTAAATTACATTAATTTTCAGATGTCATAAGGTCTAGTGGTTAATACTTAATGTGTCTTCGTCATAATTTACTACTGACAAAATGGATGTTTCTATCCAGCACAGCAACAAACGGATATTCTATTTCAATGCAATCATATGCTCAGGGAGAAACAAATCACTAGCGGTCTCTATGAGCTGATTGGTATAAAATTTGAATGAACATTTGATTGGATATTGGTAAAATTGTGTTTGAAATGAAATTAAAATGGGGTATTTGAAATGTATTTTAGGCCAAATCACTGTTCATCGAGTCAAATAGACCGATTTTAATCCCATGTTTCTCCTTTTTCATACCTCTGATTTTCATCTAAATTAACTAGAATGGATCAGGAAACGTAGAATTGGAAATTGTTCGGTTTCAGTGTTCTAACTAACAGCCTTGGCTAGAAATGAAGAATTCATTTTCTAGCAATACTCGTTGTTTGTCGTTATAATATGAACGAACCCTTAAGCAAGTTGGTTGATGTCTACATTTTTAACGAAAGCTAGAGACTAATTTATTGTCGTTCTTAATGGTCTTAACACCTAATTCATGGAATTAAAAACTTCCTTGCATCGAGTTAGAATAACAGCAATTATTGGCGAATTTTAAAAAAAAAAAAAAAAGCACTTGGAAAAGGTTATCACTTATCAGCAAGGGTTGGACGAAATTGAAGGAGCGATAGATATTTGTCCATTTGCAAGGTACTAACACGGGATACGGTCGATCACGGGCGTGATATAAATAAAGACTTCCTCTTTTTTAATCTGTTAATTCTTTGTCTTGTACTAAACTAGTGGTAACTGATAACATATGATATGATTAGGCGAATTCCATTGATTGGTACAAGTATTTGCATTATAGTATGCTGCTAATGTTGACATTGACAAGTGTAATATGATCCGATCAGAACTGAACTGAACTGTTTAGTAGAGCAGAAGCCTAGCTTCTTGTTCAGCAGAGAAAGTACCAATGCTAGCTAGTGAAGAACATCGGTTTAGAAATTTGTGAGTATGCGATATTAGTAAAAGGTTAAAACTTCAAACACAAATTTATGATCCCAACATGACACCATATCCAATTGGAAGAATCATGGTGTACTTGAACAAAATCACGGAGTGCTTGTGAACAATGGAATCGGATACTACCCCTTTATTGATATAAAATATGAAATGTTTTGGGTCGTTACATATTGATGTGCCCTATTTGCCCTTCAGATATCATCATCATGGAACAGACAAGCTATTAAAATTAGACGTTCGGGTCGACATGAAGCATGTTAATAAAGTCTTGGTACCCAATTTTGTATGGAATTAAATACTCTACATAGCTGCTTGTCTTCCAACAATCATCTACAAATTTGTTCAATCCGAAACTGGCAGTGTTTGGAGTTCATACTCAATCCCGTATCTGCAAGGATTAATAGCATATAAATAGCATAAGCATTTATTTTCTTGATTTCAGAATTCAGTTCTATGTCAAGGTAATCTACAATTAAGGGCAGATACATACATATATACTGACCTTTAAGAAGCTGCTTTTGGTCGCACCAATATATCATCGGCAGAGTAATAGTCAGCAATGAGCCGATACATGTATGAAGGGTTATGACCACCACTGGAAAAATATGGTTTCGTAAATAAGAATGTGCAGCAATGAAATTTTACAACACAGTTCAATGGAATATCAATCACTGCGCTGCTGAAGATAAGCATCATAAAACAGGCACATAGTTCTCGATCTATAACTAATAGAATCTGGGTTAGATGACTTACGTGTCAGTGATGAATAAGCTAACAAGATTTGGCGGCACATAGTCAAATGCAGGATTGACAACATGAAGAAGAGGTGAACCAGTGCTAGTCCCAAAATCCAGACAGTCCGAGAATTCTCCAAAGTCCAGAAGCTCAGATGGGGATTTCAGCTCATTCAATAATACCTCTGGATTGTGAGGGTACAAAGGGCACAACTGCATAGTTGGAGAAACAACTGATGAAAAAGAAGAAAAAGTTTCCAGAATACAGTTATTTTGGAATTCATTTAGCATGTATAGTGAAGGAAAATAAAAATTGATCTTATGAATCATAATCAGTTCCCATTATAACAGATTTCTGGTTTGCTAATTGTACATGTTGGCAATCCCCACAGGCAAGTTCACGTCATTATTTATATACATAAACCATTAAAACATGTAGTAGAGTGGGGGTGGGAGTATAATTTCACCTGGCTAATTTTGACTAAAATTCTCGTGTAGGACCATTAAAACCTTCCTATAGTTTTGGGACTGAGAAATTAGTATAGCAGATACAATAAATATAAATTAAGCCTCTTATAGGTTAAAAAAAAAAAAAAAAGCACCAGCAATCAATGCATCTTTTCACGAGTAAATTTGCAGACGTAGAGCTCAAACAATACCTTGTGAACCGCAGCAAGCACAACAAATGGGACAGCGTGCCTTTGAGCTGCCAGAGCTAACATATTTAACCCCACAGGTGCAATAATTCCTCCGTTGGCCATGACAGCATGTGCTCCAACTATGACCTTTGAATGAAAAAAAATTCAAAGTATTATTTTGGAAACTAAGATATATTCACTTTGGTGCACTGGTGCTTACCATGTTCACTCGAGATATCATTGCAAACACTGCAGAATCAGCAATCACTGTTGCTTGTAGCCCCTTTGCAGACAGCTCACTTGCAAGGGCATGACCCTGATATCTGAAATCAAATAAACAGCACCCAAGTCAGCTATCTCTTCAACTGAATGAATGAGAAATAAAACCCAACTACTCTTTTAATGGAAGAGAATTAGCAACAGTTTCAACCTGGGGGCGCCCTCGGCGATAAACACACGGAATGACCTCCTTTTCTCCTTTGCAGCACATAGAAATTCCTTGACGGTTTTTGAACTGCCTAGAGTTAAGATTACCTCACTGAAATATGAAAGGAGGGAAAAAATCAAAACATAGTAAAACCAGTTGTAGTCCTGTCACCCAAAAAAAAAAAAAATCAATAACAAGAGAGATAGAAAATCGGGAGTATTCAGGATACACTAGTATTCTTTTGGTTTAATATGTATCTAGAATTGGGGTTTGAGGATTCAGAAATCCTATTTCAACATCCCTCATTAGTTTTGGGAATAACTAGAAAGAACATGAGTTGGTGTAACATTCAGAGTATTATGTTTATTAGAGACACAAAATTTCCAGTCCATGTGACATACTTGATCAACATGTAAAGTGCATCGGTTGGAACCTGCTGTCAATTCTACATGAGCAATCACCACGTGAAAAAACAACAGGTAGCTACCACTATCAATTCAATATTATCTGGGATGGAAACAGAAACTAGCTCTTCAAAGGTTGCTCATAACTTTTTGCAAATGAAACGCTCAGTATATAAGATAAGCTGAAGTGCCATAAAAAACCTGATTATGTAAGTCCATTTACTATCAGGGGAAAAGAAAAAAACAAAATGCGTACTATATAATTTTGAAAAATTTATCCACTGAACCACTTTTATAATCCTGAGCAACTTCAAGAAGTACCAAGAGACATACTTCTGATGTATATGTTCAACGGCTTGTTCAGCAATTTGCTCATGGCAAGTGGAAATTTCTTGAATAAGTTCATTGACTGCCTCAATCACATCGTGCTTAAAACTTTTGGCAGCTGAATTCTTGTCAGCAGCTGAAAAGCAGGGACCAACAAACGAATTAAAGGTCAACGTGAACAGAGATACCAAAAGAAATTATGTCCAAATTCAATTAAAGGTGACTCCTCTTTTATTTAAGCAACTTCTATTCTTCCGTGAGAACGAGCAGTTTCTAATTCTATGTACATAAAACTCAGAATTAATCGCATTCCTAGCAACTGACTGTTAATGAAATATTATGCTGGGATCATACATCTGGTTTTTCCTTCAGAATCTCCTGCAGAGGAATCTGTCTGGTGAGCAGCTGCGGGGCGAGGTAAGTCCTCAAGGAGAGTCTGCAATGAAGGTGGACGTAGAGCATTTCTTGAAGCAGCAGCGACTGCAGAAGCTGAGAGAACTGGATGATCATCTTCATTTACATAATCTTCATTATCACTTTCAGCAATCAAACTTGGTTCACCAACAGCAGCAGTTGTTTGAGTAAGATCTTCTTCACGTATGATATGTAAAACTCGTCGCACAACATTGCCAACCGCCAGTTCTGAAAGAAGGGCATGTAAAATCATCAAGATCTCAAAGAGAAACATTCCAACAGGGTTGGCGGCAATGAAAAACAAGACATACCAACAGGGTTGGCGGCAATAAGCTTCTCTCCAACAGTCTTAACTGCATCAATTAGAGCAGCTGCCTGGTTAGTAGTATGTGGCAGCCGCTGTTGAGATATGAATGATCGGAGCAATTCAGCCGTCAACTTCGAGGTAGCCTTGGACCCTTCAATTTTTCTGCAGTTATCATAAACCGAAACAAATAAATACCATATTATATACCCAAAAATATATAGCTCATATTTCATTTCACTTACCGCTTCTTGAGCTTGATAATAAACTCATTGACAAGCGAATGCACGTCCGGCATTGTGCTCACTCAGATCAGATCAGCAGAAGCAAATTTTATCCGAGCCTTTATACTGTTTCACCTAGATAGAGAAATTCAAGAATAAGCACCTATCAGTTGCCAATCTAAGTCTTGAACAAACATACCACATACATAAACAGAAAAACAGAAACATGATAATCCCACATCACCATTTTCAAGCAACCAAAAATTTCTTTTTTTCAGATATACTAACCAAAAACCCCTAAACCTCAGCTGAAGTGTGTAACTGGACCAAATATGACCAACGAGTACAAAAAAAAATACATCATACTTGAAGCGAAAGGAGCCTAACTGAACCGAATAGTTAGCAAAAAAACAAGTACATGCACTGCACTTGTGGTAAAGATATAGTTTTTCTGATTCTTTAGAAGACAATAAAGAAGTGAACTTTATAAAGATAGTAAATTGAATTGGGCGTGAAATTAGGGCATGAGAATTGAAATAAAGTGGACTGACCTGGTATAATGCAAAAAGAAGATGTAGGTATGGGAGAGAGGTGGAAAGGTTTCGCCGTCGTTTGCAGCGGCAGCAGCTCGGAATATGAGTCAGTTATGGTGTTGAAGTGTGTTTGTGAGAAATTTAACCACTTTGGAATTTGGGATAAAGATAGGGTTGGAAGTGGAAATAACTCATAATATAAGGGATTCGCATGTAATTTTCAATTGGACGATTTTGACGTTTCGGATTCCTGATCCATTTCATCTCGATGGTAAAAAAACTAAGAGGTGAGACTAATTGGTAAGCGATTTGAATTGGGAAACATCTAAATAGACTGTTTCGTACTCAAAACAGGTTATTTGAATTGGCATTGAGTACAAAACAGACTATTTGAATGGGCATTTTCCAATTCAAATCGCTTTCCAATCAGTCAATATTTCTCTATCTGTTTCGATGAGATTCAAAATTATATTTAGATTGCCATCAAATTCAAAAGAAATTAAATCTACGTCAACTCCAATGCCAAATACTAGCAAACATTATCCAACTCTAGTGTGTTATTATACAAGTCGAGTTGTGTATTGCAATATTCGACTAGAGATTGAGTTTGGTTCATTAACAAAAAAAAATCAAATTAAAAAGTCGGGCACAACTTGTTACATAAACAAACATAATATGAAGTTCAAACTCGGCTCGTTTAACTTGTTGATACAGGAATATGTTCAATTCGTCATTCGGACATCCCAAGTACACATCCAAAGACATCACGATATTAACTGGACAAAGCTCCAAGGATGCGAGTCCCGGACCATCCGAGGTCATGATTGGCCAGGACACACGAAGAATGCTGATAAGGATGTCCGGATCAAAGCATCACATCCGAGGATAACGTGTCCGGATCAACATCACATATGCACACATCCGGACCTAAAGATAGCCGAGTGTAGCAAATCATAATACGTCAGTAGCGGATGGCTCGACCTGTTCCAAACACTTTAGTCCGGAACCATCACTTCGGATATGATAACGAAGAGGAAGACTCTGATGCCCTCAAAGCCTACAAAATGACTAATCTATCCACGGACTTAATTAAGCTATATCTTAACCCAACACTTAGTACAATCTGACAAGTCCAACCCAAGAAGGGAATTAATCTCTTTAAATAGGGAACGCCTCTCAAGGTAAACTCAAGTATGCTTACTTAATCTCCACACTATACAATAAGCCTATTATCTTATACAGAGTTGACCTACAATCACTCTCGAGTAAAGTCTATCATCCGGTTTGATTTAAGGCAAACTGGGTCCTAAGGTTCTAACCCTCCCTCGAGTTGTTTGTGCAGGTCCGGATCTTAAGCTTAGGGCGCGAGAATTGGAGCTCTCGTCACCCGAAGACTTTGGAGATTGGATCAGTTAGTTGGTTTTAGTAATATCCGAGAGTTGACGCTTTTACCTCAACATAACTTATTGAGTGAGCTGAACCGAGTCCTTGTTAAAGTTCAACTCACCTTATATGAGAATTAGGTCGCCTAATCCTCCTTCCTACAAAATACAAAGGTTGTATCAAACATCACATATTTAATTAGAAATTATGTATATTTACGTCTCTAATATACAATACACATACTTTAAAATGTAAGAGGTTATGAGTTTAATTTTCTGAAATAAATTATTTATTTTCGCTGTAGAGAATTATTAAAATGATAATTTAATAGGTTTAAAAATAAACACTTATACGATATAATATTATAATTATTTAAAACATAAAATATAAAAATGCAAGTACCGTAATGCAATTAAAAATCAAATTTATACAATCGGCTTAGAACTACGTAATCGTAATTCCACATTGGACAATTGGAGTCGTCATCATCAGCAACAGATCACCACTCACCAGTGACCAGCCCGGCCATGTCACTCCAATCACCACCACCACTCTCACCGGCAACAATGGAGTCCCTAATCACCCGCCTCCACGACATCTCCGCCGTGAAATTCGGCCAATTCAAGCTCAAATCCGGCATCACCTCCCCGATCTACATGGACCTCCGCCTCATCGTCTCTTACCCTTCCCTCCTCCGCCAAGTCTCCCACTCTCTCATCTCCTCTCTTCCCCCCTCCCTCCAATACGACCTCGTTTGCGGCGTACCGTACACCGCTCTCCCAATCGCCACCTGCGTCTCCATGTCCTACAATATCCCCATGTTAATGCGTCGGAAGGAGGTCAAGGGTTACGGTACCACTAAGGCTATTGAAGGTGTTTTTGAACTGGATCAGAATTGTTTGGTGATCGAGGATTTGGTTACTAGTGGTGGTTCCGTGCTGGAGACGGCGGCTCCGCTTCGTGCGGTAGGGTTGAGAGTTAGTGATGCTGTTGTGATGATTGACAGGTGCTGGTGGAGTAGTTTTTTGTTTTTTCTGGATTTGATTGGATTGATGAGAGTGGAAATGATTTGGATGAATGTGAATGTGACTTGAAATTGACACTTGTAGAGGTTTTTGATGATCAATGTATCAATAGGCTTTAGGGATATTGTCAGCTAATTTTATTTCTGATACATTTTGTTCGACTTTCTGATAATGTTAGGTAACATTCTAGCTTTGTGTTGATAACTGATCTTTTACTAGAGACT
The DNA here is from genome assembly GCA_036897095.1 of Plantago elongata. Taxonomy (NCBI): domain Eukaryota; kingdom Viridiplantae; phylum Streptophyta; class Magnoliopsida; order Lamiales; family Plantaginaceae; genus Plantago; species Plantago elongata. The sequence continues at coordinate 27,191 of JAYMSP010001218.1, forward strand.
CGGAGGTAGGGAGTGTTTGGTGTGCCAGTTATTACCGTGAGAGGTTTCTAATCTTAGATGTAGGAGTTAGTGATTGTTTTATATATAAAACACCTAAGAGGTTTTCGATGAACACTAGTAGTAATTGGTAGTGGCTTTAAGGCATTGTTTCTGGTGTAGATATATTTTCTACTAATGTACTTCTTATATATTACTTTGTTGCAGCATTATTTCTTTCATTTGATGAATGCATGTTGAAATAGGCGTATACTGTATTAGAAGCATACATTTACTTGTATCTCTCTTATCCTGTACATTTGAACTTTTTGTTATAGATGGTAGGTTTTTAATGTGTGCTTACTGGTGGTTTTTTTAACAGGGAACAAGGAGGGAGGGAGAATTTGGCGGAGAATGGGATCAAACTGCATGCTATGTTGAAGCTGAGTGAGATGGTGAGGATACTGAAGGATAATGGGAGAGTTCCCCAGGAGACAGAGCAGATGGTTTTGAAATTTTTGGAGGAGAATCGTAAGGTTGAGTTACCAGTGGCAGCCAAATCTAAGAGGGTTAGAGCTAGGCTTTCGTATGGAGAGAGGGCGAAGATGGCAAAGAATCCAACAGGGCGGAAGTTGTTTGAGATCATGGAGCAGAAGAAGAGTAACTTATGCTTGGCAGCTGATGTTGCTACTGCTGCTGAGTTGCTTGAAATAGCCGACGAGGTGAGGATAAAATAAACAAGCATGATAGCATGCCAAATTCCTTATGATGGCTTGCTGCTCACATGCATATGATATAGAATGAAAGTCCGCTGGTATTGTCAACCATGCAAGCTGGGTTTGAAACTCTAGCAATCTTAACAAACTTCTTCCCCCTGCACTAGAGATCTTATATGGAATGTTATTAAAATTCGGTGTTGGCAATTATTCATATTATCATCTTTACTGTCTACTGATTACTATTCTTTTTAAATAATGTTTGTAGGTCGGACCAGAGATCTGCCTGCTGAAAACTCATGTGGATATACTACCCGACTTTACTCCTGATTTTGGCTCTAAACTTCGCACGGTATTATCCTATTTCTCAACTTTGCCAGCAACCTAGTAGAATGGAATCTTCATAAGGACTAATTGTAGTACTTTCTTAAGATTGCAGAGAAACATAATTTCTTAATTTTTGAAGATCGTAAGTTTGCAGATATTGGCAACACTGCCAGCATGCAGTATGAAGGGTAAACTGTTACTATCAGGTTCCATTTGCCAACAGGATTTCATTTGTTGCTTTTTCTTGAGAGTTCTTATTTGTGCTGTGCAGAGGTATCTACCGTATATTGGACTGGGCAGATATAGTAAATGCTCATATAATTTCAGGTCCGGGAATTGTTGATGGGTTAAAAACGAAGGTGTCTGCTCTTGATTTTCTTTTGCACCCTTGAGCCTTTAGATGCCGGAGGATATTTGATTCTAGTTTACTTTTCACACTGTACAGGGTTTACCACGTGGTAGAGGTCTTTTGTTGCTAGCTGAAATGAGTTCATCTGGTAATCTAGCCACTGGGGATTACTCTGCCGCTGCTGTGCATATTGCCAAAGACCATTCAGAATTTGTTATTGGGTTCATATCTGTCAACCCTGCTTCATGGCCCAGTGGACCAGGAGACCCATCCCTTTTACATTTAACACCTGGAGTTCAAATGGTAAAGGGTGGAGATTCGCTAGGCCAACAATACAACACTCCATATTCTGTAAGTACATCAAAACACACTATGTTTGCTGCTTTCTTTCACTCTTAAGCTCAATCGAGGAGCACCCAATGTGCAAAGAATACATGCTTATACACATGTCTATGGAACTTGCATATACCTTCTGGTCGTGAATCATCCAAATGCAATATGAATGCATGAAATTGGTTGTGATCAAGACACAAATATTTCAAGTAAACTTCTGTTCACTTTCAAAGTGATTTTGTTATACCTCCCTCATGGATCTACTATATAGTTTTGAATACGTAGATGCTCTTATGTAGCAAACAAAGCAGGCTTGGTCTTTTTGTATTGATTTATTTATACCTGATCTCTGAAGCAAAAAAGAATTGATTTGAAAGTTAGCTGCTTTTGTAATTAATGATGTATTTCAGTACGAGAATTTCCAATTAGAAAGCTAGGCATTGTTGAACAAGTAAATTATGATTAGAAAAAAGTAAGATTTAGAGTTAAGAAAGGGTTTTTAGATTCTCCTCAAGTAGGATTTCTTACAATGCTGTCGAGAAAGTTGCGCCCTCTCAGCCTATAACAGATTAGCTCTAGCCTGACAACTGTGTATGTGTTTCTTACTTTTAGGTCATAGCAGACAGAGGCAGTGATGTTATTATAGTTGGACGTGGAATCACAAGAGCAACAAACCCTGCCTTAGCAGCTCAAGAGTATCGGCGTCAAGGGTGGAATGCATATCTTGTTAACTGCAAGTGAAGTAAGATGAGTTGAGTTAAAATCACCATGCTTACTTTGTCATGAGACCTGGGTCCTGGTAGAAAGAGGTTAGACCCTTAGAGTTCATGAATTGTGCAGTTTGGAGAAAATGCATGGCCACCCCTTGTGTTACGTGTTATTTGCAACCTGTGCCAATTCTCTTAGTTTCTGTTTCATTTCATAGATTCTTACTATTTTCAGAAGTTTGCACCTCTCCCTCCCTTTGTTTCCAACTTTAGCAAGTCTTTGCACCAAAAACGTTCATAAAATGTAGCTTTTGTACAGTGTAGAAAAAATAACAGGGATATACATAAAACGTGGGGTTATATGATACAGAATCCCCACAATTAGGCAACCGAAAAACATGGGTTATCAAGCAGAAGAACATCCTCCAAGAAATGGCAAGTATGCTGCTACACTGAGGTTCAAAGTTCAAAATAACTACTACCTTGACGAGACTTGCTGGACAAGTACTCAAGGGGTGCAGTAATTGACCGTTTCCTGTCAATCTGCACGGCTCTGTTTGAACAAAAGCACAACAGCTACAACAACAGGGGCGAAAATCATCACTAGCGCTTGGACAATGCTTGGCCGTGTAATGTCTGAGAAAATAATGCTCCCGTATTTAATTGCTGCTGCACCAGCAACAGAACCAGCCCCCAATTTCACCAGATAGATCAGGTCCTCCTGTTGAACCACTGTATTAGCATTTCAAGATTATTGTTTAATTCGGTCTCTGTATATAATAAACACTTGCATATATGATATGGGAATTCAGGAAATGGTGTAGTTTGTGAAGCTGACACAACAAGTATTCAAGTGATATCCATAATCCCAAATTGAATTTTCAGAAGTTGCAACTTGAATGGTCATATGTCGAACCAAGTACGTATTTGATCAGAATTGAACATAGCCTTGAAGTCATACATCAGTTCTGCCTTTTGTCATCGTCTTTGACATTCACAGTGAGCATTTTATCAGACGTATACAGAATTGCTTGTCAACTAATTTGTCATTTGATAACTGAAAAGTGATGTTTAAAAGCTAAAAAAGATTCACAACCTCATAAGAAAACATGGCATTAACCACTTGGCATTAAGATTTAAGAGTTACGAACTCGAATGACTGACCTGTGAAAGAATGTCTGACTTATCAGTAGGAGAGTTGGCTTCTTCAGTTGGGAGCTTGGAAGCTTTAACTAGATACAATCTCTTAGGCGATGACGACGCTTTTCGTTGAAAAGTAACTGATCTTTTGAGCAGCATCATAGGAGAAAGATTGTTCAGCCATGAATCTGAAGTGGTAGAAATTGGAGTCAACAATGTCAGTATCGCCATTGACATCTGTTTTAGAAGAAAAGGCAAAGATGGATAAGAAAGTGGGTGGCTAGTAACATTGTGCAAGCGTAGTCGAGCTTAGTTTGGGTTTGTATAAATGGACCAGTGGGCTTCTGTACCCCTTAATTACCAATCAAAATATTTTCCAATTAGACTTTGTCCTCTTCAATTAAAATTTACTGAAATATAATAAAGTATAAAATATAACTACGCATACAATTAAACTGAACTAAAATAATTATCAGCTGAAGAGGACAAAGCCTTAATAGTTACTCGAACAACCCGAACAAATGGTACATTTTGATTTAATAAGATTGAGCAAGTCTTCTAAGAGACGTTCTATAAATAAATTATTTAAAAACAAACATATATTAATAAAATTATCATCGATGTTATTAATAAAAACACCCACGTTCTCATTCAACATCAAAGTTTTTTTTATATTAAAACAAAACTTATATATTAACATCATGAATGATTTATTTGTAACATGATAATTTAAAGATCATATTTCATGAGATTTGGTGGTATAAATATGGTGACCCAAAATACTTGTGTCTCCCACTTACTCTTGTTCTGGTAGTGTATTATCAATCTATGAATGGTACCTTAATAACCATGAAGACTTCTAAACTAAGATTAGCCACCAGCAAGCTCCGATTTACATCACCAGGTAGGTAGATGAAAAAATACCGTTTTTTGGCTTTTGCAACAAGTGGAAAAATGTTCTTACTAACTTCAACAAAAATGTACAGCTAGCACGGATGATATGCAATAAACAAAGAGACTGAGGGGAAATATTTTTGAATAAAAGTGAGACGGGGGACATATTACACATGAGTGTGGTAGTCTAAAAATAACCATCATCTTCATTTATTTGATATGTATGAGATGTGGCTTATCTTGTGCCAATCTTCACCATTTCTATTCGCACACCGCCTCCACAGTTCTGGACATTTGAAGACAAGAAGACTTCTGAGCCTTTTCAATTCTCGTATACTAGCTGGAAACGATACAAGCTTTGGGCACTCCTGAATTTTCAGAGAAGTAAGGGCTGTGAAACTGCCCAACCAATCCGGCAGTGAAGTCAGCTCAGAAAGGAGCATTAGTGACAGCGTCTTCAGTGATGTGAGGTGTTGTAATGAGTCCGGTAGACATACCATCTTGGGAAGCATACGGAGTTCGAGATTTTTTAGATTACGAAGACATTTAATCCCTTCTGGAATCTCTACCAACTCCGGACATTGGCTCAGGCGTAGAGTCACCAGGGAAGTGAGATGTGACAGCCACTTATCTGGCAAGAACGTTAGCGTCTTGGCCGACCATATCTCTAAGACTGTAAGAGATTTTAAAAATTGCAGTCCTCCATCTGGCAGAGAATGCTCATTTACGCCCCAAATATCCAGAGTTTTGAGATTAATGAGACTTTCTAGGGCTTCGATGGGAACATGATTCATGTTCTTATTGAATGAGATCGTAAGAGATGTAAGATTGACAAGCTTATAAAATGATGGTAGAATAACGCTGCTACATCTTAAACTCTTTAGAGATGATAGCTGCGGCAATGTAAATGAAGGACAAGTGTGAACAGTGAGTTTTTCAAGATTTGGGAATGATATTCTTGATGCCTCCTTTGCCAAACTCTTTAGATTGGGTAGAATTTCTAATAAGAGTTCCTTTACACATGGAAATTTTGGCTTTCTTCTTGAGTTAGAACATTGGACCTCTTCCTCAATAATGTAATCCACCCTAAGGTCCACCAACAATAACTTTTCAAGATGGGGCAAATCTCCTAGCACTTGGGGAAGAGACAAGCAACTGAGGCAATTCCATAAATAAAGCAGGGTAAGAATTTTCATAGTTGAATAACTTTGCATCCAACAAGGAAAAATCTTACCTCGAAAACCCCTTATCACTAAGCTTTTGACATTTGCATGGGGTTCAAGAGCTTTCAACACCTTCTCATCTATCACTTCATGCAATATGCATGATTCTTGTTTCTTCCATAAGAATTTCAATTCACGAAGATTTGGTTTCTCCTTTAAATTTGACTTGCTTGCATCTATTGGGTCTTCCACCTTCTCCAGATTTTCAACACAAAGACAATCTCCAAGATCCATGAACTGCAACTCCCCAAGTTGATTGCCTTTTCCTTGACTTGCCACGAACTTGGTTAATGTCTTAAGTGAAGTTAATTCACCAATTTTAGGTGGCATTAGACTCAATGAATAACACACATCCAAAAAGAGATGGCGAAGATTACGCAAACGCTTCATGTTCTCAGGTAAGCACACAAGCTCGGTACACCAATTCAAATTTAAAATTTTCAAATTCCATAGCCCACATAATGCATCAGGAAGAGTTCGGAAATGATTGTGAGACAAATTCAAATATCGCATATGTTTCAAACTACCAATTACAGAAGGCACTTCCTCTATTCCTGAGCCACTTGCATCTAAACTTCTTAAGCGACTAAATTTCATCAAGACCATAGGCAGATTCATGTCGAGAGCAACACTTGTAGGAAACGCAACAAAATTCCTTACCAAATCTACCTGGCGGATTTTGTGATCTGAAATTTGTCTATCGTGCAAAGCTACTTGTGCTCCAGGAACTCTGTTATTCATGATAGATTGAGCTAGATCATGAACAAGATCATGCATTTGAAAGGACATACCTTGATAAGAATTAGTTCTGACATTCTCAAAGAGGGATCTCAGAACTAACTCATTGACTATTTCATTACCGACATCCTCCACTTCCAATGTGCGGCTTGATGAAATATATCCATGGGCTATCCATTGAAGGACCAACTCTTTCTTTTTAATCCAAGAGTCCTTTGGAAATGCAGCACAATAAGCAAAACAACGCCTCAACTCGAAAGGAAGGTGGTGGTAGCTTAACCTCAAAGCCGGTAAAATTGAACACTCTTCCTCCGGCAAGTTCCATATTTCACTTTCTTTGACACGAAGCCACTCAACTTCTTGCCTTTTAAATCGTAAAAGACCTCCAAGTGCTTTAGCAGCCAAAGGTACACCAACACACTTCACTACTATCTGCATTCCGATGTCTTCGAGGTTTGCATGCACCTCTTCCTCTTCTCCGAACGCACATTGCTTGAAAAGTAACCAACAATTCTCTTCAGACAACCCTTTCAGAAAATGAGCTGGAACAGTTGACATGATACCTGCGACCTTCTTGAGACGTGTAGTGACAATAATTGAAGAACCAGGCAAACCACATGCCAAAAGGTCTTTCAGCACAAACCATTTACCTTGATCCTGGTTCCAAACGTCATGTAGTATGAGCAAGTACCTTTTCTGGCTCAATTCCATCAAAAGGCTATGCTGTAATGAATCCAAATGCTCTAAATTTGAAGATCTTCCACATCGAGTTGTGGATTCAATCATCGCCTTTATCAAAGTCTTGGGATTGAAATCATCAGAGACACAAACCCAAAGCTTGATATCAAAATGCTCAGTTACTCTGTCATCATTATAGACTAGTTGAGCGAGCGTTGTCTTCCCAAGACCTCCAACGCCAAGTATAGAAATGACAGAGAGCTGGTCTTTATCTCTCACTTGGTTCACCAAGATGTCGACAATTTGCTCTCTGTCTTCATCCCGACCATAGACATGATTGATATAAATAATATAGTCCGACCTCTGAAAATCGTTATAATACATCACGACTTGTCAAAAAGGAGACGAACCTATGACTATCTCGCAGGGGGCCGTCACTAGAGACGGGGCCGGCTCCACCACTTCCCCACG
>JAYMSP010001219.1:0-34741 GCA_036897095.1 Plantago elongata
GTGCTCATATAAATGTCGAGTGGTGCAACAAGTCGAACTCGATTAAGTATTTGTTCAAGTATGTCAACAAGGGAGTCAATATGATTGAGGCTAAGATCACTATTGACAATGAGGTCAAAGACTACGTCCATTGTTGATATGTATCTGCATGTGAGGCCATGTGGTGCCTTATGGGATATGACATGCACTATCGCGATCCCACTATGGAGCGATTATCTTTCCATCTTGATGGTGAACATAATTTGTCCTTCAAAGACGGTGATTTCATTGAAGATCTTATTGAGAAGCTGACTATTGCCCATACTCAATTCCTGCAATGGATGAATTACAACAAGGAGCACCCTGAAGCCCGTCAGTATTTTTACTCTGACTTTCCACGTCATTAAGTGTGGGATGAAAAGAACAGTATTTGAAAATCAAGGAAGCAGGGGATAAATAAAGTTGGTAGGATTTATCATGTCCCCTCAAGGGCTGGTCCTGTATACTATCTGATGATCATGTTGGATCATACTCGGGGTGCCACTTGCTTCGAGGATTTTAGGACCATAGTTGGTGTGCTACATCCAACTTATAGGGACATTTGCTTCGCGATGGGTTTGTTAGATGACGACGAAGAGTATATCGATGCTATCAAAGAAACAGGCTTCTAGGAATTTGGTCGTTATTTGAGACATTTATTCTGCATGCTACTGATGTTGAACTCCATGGCTAAACCCTTGGAAGTTTGGGAAAAAACATGGGAGTATATGTCCGATGATATATTATAGCGACTGCGTAAGAAGATGAACAATCATTGTATTCTTATTTAAGTTATTTGTTTTACAAATTCAATTTTATTTCAAGATTACTTTCATTTCTTAACATTACAATTAACTTTGGGTTACATTCCTCATGCAGATTTGAAACTCACTTTGGAACATTTAAGGAATTTCACTCTTGCAGATATGGAATAAGTGTTGTTTCGCAATGGTAGTTCGTTGATTCAGTATGAGGGAATACCACTACCTGATATTGTGGCCGTCCAAGATGGACTAAACAATCTCATAGTGGAAGGGATGGCTCATGATGTCAACGAAATGCATGTTGAATTTCATCGACTATATCCATGTATGATCAAGTAGCAACAAATTGTATATCACAAAATCATGGATGTTGTGGCTATGGATCAAGGGGGTGTTCTTCTTATATGGCTATGGTGGTACAGGGAAGACATTCTTATGGAAGACTTTGTGATCTTCATTGAGGTCTCAGTCTGAGATTGTGTTGCCGGTTGCATCCAGTGGTATCGCTTCACTCCTTCTGCCAAAGAGAAGGACAGATCATTTGAGATTCTCAATACCTCTTATGGTTGATGAGACTACTGTATATAGTAGGATAACCCCTGGAAGTGATATGTCCGGTTTGCTTCAGAAGACGAGGTTGATCATATGGGATGAAGCTCCTATGACTAATAGGTTCTGTTTTGAGGCACTTGATAGGAGTCTTTGAGATGTTATTAGAGGATCTGGCTGCCATCCCTCTACATTGCCATTTGGTGGCAAGGTTGTTGTATTTGGCGGCGGCTTTAGACAAATATTGCATGTCATACCAAAAGGCAGTAGGCAAGACATTGTTTATGCATCTCTGTCTTCATCGTGTTCCATATGGCTTCATTGTGAAGTATTGAAGCACACGGAGAATATGTGCCTGCATGTTAGTGCATCTCTCTATGTTCAATCATTTTATATATTATCGTACCTATGAACCATATTCAAATATTTATTTTGTGGTATTGCTCTATCTATGTCTTATGCGGGTGGATCTACACAGGAAGTTGAAGAGATTAGGAAGTTTGTTGATTGGTTGTTGCGTGTTGGAATGGTGACGTTGGCGTTCATAATGATGGCGAAGTTGAGTTCAAGCTCCCCGATGATATACGCATACGCGATGCAACCGATCTCATTGCCGCAATTAGTAGCACCTACTCCTCCCTCCTTGATCATATTGGCGATGGCCGTTATTTTCAGGACCGTACAATATTAGCTTCGACCAATGACATCGTTGATGAGATCAATGACTATGTCATGTCGATGTTGTTCGATGACGCACATGAGTACTTGAGTTCTGATAGCATATGTCTGGATGAAGATGACATAGTCAACCGCGATGATGTGTATTCCACTGAGTTCCTTAACACCATTAGGACATCTGGCATCCTGAACCACCGTATTCGCCTTAAGGTTTGGTATTCCATCATGTTGTTGAGGGATGTAGACTAGACAGCTGAATTATGTAATGGTACCAGACTGGTCGTGACTTACATTTGGGGACAAAGTCATACAGGCCAGGATGATAGTTGGTAAGAACGCCGGCAAAAAGTTCTTGATAGCACGTATGCTACTTACACCCTTCGACCTCACCAAATTTCCAATCAGGATCCAGAGGACACAGTTTCCCATGTTTGTTTGCTACGCCATGACCATCAACAAGAATCAAGGCCAATCTCTAGCTCATGTCGACCTTCCTAGGCTAGTATTCAGTCATAGACAGTTTTATATTGCATTCTCCAGAGTTACTAGCAAGAAGGGGTTGAATGTGTTGGTTTTAGATGAAGAAAGCAATCCCACTTACACTACAATCAATGCGGTGTATAAGGAGGTTTTGTGTAACCTGTAAACCACTTTCAAGAATCTGTTTTTGTACGTTGTCGACTTTTTATTTTCACCAAAACTTATTACTATGATATTGTACTAATGACATCGTATCTTTTATATTTTTTTTCCGATTTGCATGGTTATATATTCAACCAATATGACTCACACATATAAGTCTAAGATAGTGATGCCTGCCACGAATCAGTACTAATCTTAATTTCAGTGGGCTCATCCTTTTAATAGTCCCTTCCCTATGACCCTCCCATAACAAAATAATTATTGTTTCACATGGAATTTTTCTTATAAAAAGATGCATGATTTATCTCAATCAACTTTTATAAGATATGAAATATTTTGTATTCGAAATGATCGAAAATCGAATAACACTCAAATTTGAAAAACTCGAAACAATACAATTAATAAATAATCTTAAAGGACCCGAACTCGAATAACACCTGAACCAAATTGATCAGAATATAAAGTGACCCGGTCCGAAATGCTCTCATTCAAAAGTGATCCGAAATATAATAACCCGAAATGACCGGATCGTTCAAGACCTGAACCCGAACATGACACAAACCCGATTCGAACCCGATCTGAATTTAACACGAAAGATTATTGACCTGAATATTTTTCGATTCGAATGGATTGACTCAAATCCGATTCAAATGACCCGAATGCCAGGTATACATATAAGTTGGCATGACCAGGGGAAAAGGCGAATACTTGTATGAAATATCTATATTCCTCATAATCTGAGAAACTGAGACCCACGGGTGATTGTCTTCTGGTCTAAGCGCTCTATTACATGTTATCATATCTTACAAGTTACAGGCGTGGTACATTTCAAATGTTATTCTATTTGTACTTTTAGAATAAATATGATATTATATGCAATTTGCCTTCATTAAATTTATTGACATTATTTGAACACCCGGACTTCTCATATACAATCTCTTTTATATCAAAATAATTATAAAACATGTTGTTAATTAAAATGTCCAATAATATAATATATAAAAAAAATATTGAAAACATCAGCATTTTAATACATAATATCAATAATTTTTCTTGATTACATGATATGCAAATGTAGCCTAACGTTATATTTCATATCATTTCTTAAAAAAAAGTATTTATAGATAAATTATCTAAAAATATCGCTCATAGAATATTTTATTAATTTTGTGAACTGATTATAAATAAAAAGTCAACAGTTTAATAATTTACGGAGAGACCCCATACTTCTTTCTCTTTGTACTAATGAAGTAAAACAATTTTACAAAATAAATGCACCAATTCAAACATAGGAAACTACTCTTAAACACAACATTGAACATATATGCATGAGAGGCTGATAGCGGTCATTGGTTCCATTTTATTTACACCAGTACATGAACATTTTCTCAGTTTTATTAAAATCATTTAATAAGAAATTATCAAAATCCAATTAAATAGTTGCCGGAATGACCAGGGAATCCAGGGCATTCCGGTCGGCTAACTTTAAGAAGAAGAAAAAACAGGCGGCCTCGATCAGAAGCAGAAGCAGGGAAATTATAACTCAACAACTACCAATTTTAAAGCAAGTAGTACGTTTTGTTCCCATACTAAAATCAACCAATTAACATAAGATATGATTTTCAAACATTACAACTTGTACTTAAATAAGTAATGAATAATATTGTTCAAACATTTTTACATATTTTATATAGTAAGTATAAATAAAAACTTAAATATATAATATTATATGAATAAGGACTACCTATCGTCACCGAGACAAACATTGTGTACATAAATTTGATACCTTATGTGTTTGATTAATCCAATTTCCTTCCCTATTTATTTGTTATAAAATAAACTATATTGTGGCATCGCCACAGGTTAGTACTAATTTTAAATAAATATCAAACAATACTAACTTTTACTTAAAATCTAATTCTAATTAAAGCAAATAAAAAATTACACGTAAAATCATTTGCAAACAGTACTATATATAGAGTTCAATTGTAAAAATAAAAATTAAAAGTTTTGTGTGTACACAATGGAACAAAGATTTAAATGGGACGTGGTGCTGACCGAATATGCTATGACGCTCAAGCTAGTGAGTGTAGTAGATGTAGAACAAGAAATACGAAAGAGATAGAGGGAGTACTTAGGTTTTTCATGATGTAACATTTTTTTAACGGTGAAAGTGTGACTCGAATCCCCAACCTATTGATTGGAGTTGAAGCGTCTTACCATCTGAGTTGCACTTCGTTATCTTTCGTGATGTAACATTCTGGTTGCTAAATGCGGACTAAGTTGGATTGGCTATGAAATAAGTTGAATCAATGCCTTATGTAGTCGGATGGGGTAGAGGTACAATAAGGGTTTCGTTCTTTAGATGAGGGGGGGGGGATTTATATTAGGAACTCAGGTAAGAATGGAGTAGGGGATTGAAGAAATAGCATAAATAATTGTCAGGACTTGGAGTTCTGCAAGTCGTAATTGATGAAATCATATCTCAGATGTATCGAGTTTATGTCCTTCTCCCTTTTATTCAGACGGTTGACTCATCTCCAACGTATCCTTGTAACATTTTCCTCATTGGTCGGGATGTAGTTAGAGATGTGGGATGATATTGAAAAATGTATCCTCCATCATCTCCTAGCTTCCTTGAATCGGTTGACTCCTTTATTGCTTGACTCAACTCCTTAATTCATTAGACTTGGACCAAGTATTTAATTGGATGGCACGAATGGTAATAGAGGTGTCGGTTCAATAGTTACCGGCCATATTCGCTGCTTGAGATACCTTAATGTGGCGTAGATTCGACCTTTAGATGAAGTATCCGAGGCGAGCCGTCTGGTCGAGATGATCCCAATGAGCTTTGGACTAATCCAACTCATTAATGAATTAAGGTATAGATGTGGTCTTAGAGATTGTTGGTCTGGTCCAATTTGGTTTAGTGACCAAATTGATTCATTCAAATATGAATCTTTGGGCCTGAACATTCATAAAATAATTAGGCCGTACTTGAACGTGTCAAAGCATTTGATCCACTTGTAATATAATCGCACTAATAGTGTATTACCTATGCACTTTTAGTTTAGTTGATGTGTTGTAAAAAAAATCTCTCAGACTTAAAGCTAAAATGTTTATCTATGTTATCCGTACCTTCAATGCCCCTACTATATCCGTGTTGGATACTCGACAGGTGCACATAGGATGGTCAATTCATTTTTTTCGTTACAAATAAAATTTTGAAATAGTCATATCCGTCGACACCCGTATGTGTCTTATACACATCCCTGTTAGTCACTCGGGTGCCAGTCTGGGTAACACAGCTATTGACAACCTCAGTTAGAAAATTTTAGAGCAACGCTAAATTAGTGGAGCAAGATTTTGGAGATAAAGCACACACCATCAAGATTACGAAATCTCAATATATTTAGCAGCTTAAGTGCACGTTATATATAAACTAGTTTGTGGTTAATGCTCAGTAAAGTATGTCCAACAAGTGAAGAACAACTATTTTTCATTTTTGTCCTTGAGCTTTTAAAATACTTTTGAAGAGTTAATATCATCATATCAACCATGTGAACCAATGACAAATTAAGGTGTAAATATTATCTTTCTTGCTGATTTCAATAGCTTGTTAAGGTGAGCATATAATTTATGTCTGACTCTCATGATTTTGTCTTCAACTAGATGCATTATGCACAATCCTTTGGACCTTTTTGGTTCTGTGCCTCTACAAATACATGTTGTAGTAATATACTGGCCTTTTAAATTTTACCCAACAATCACAATGGCAGCAGCCATTTCTATCAGGCCTATCCGAACCAATACGAAGAACTCAATTAGTGTAGTATCCCACGCAAGAAATATTGAGAAACTGAACCGTATTTGTGCCAAAAAAATCAATCTTTATGGAAAATTAGGTAGTGGAAGATATGTTTCTTGTGTTTTTAGGAGAGAAAGTAGAAAAATAACAATGGGTTTGAACTGCGTTCAAGCCAAGTGTAGAGATCAGCATGATGGAGCTTTAGTTGAAGAAGGTTCAACTTCGACGATATTAGCTGATGGGCTTGAAGCAACTCTCAATAATTTGGTTGGTTACTATTTGCGAGATATGTCATTCATGTTAAAATGGTCAATATGCATTGTTCATAAGGTTCAGGAAATGCTTATTCTTAGAAACATCGTTGTAGTCTTGATTCTGTGAGTTTCCTTACTTCTGTTAGCGTCAGTTAACGTCCCAAAGACGAACGCTTGCACTTAGCGTGGTGTCATTCCATTACTGGTCCATCGTATCCTACTTTCTGTGATCCAAACTTCCAAGTCTTAGTTCTTGATGATTAGCAGGCTCAAGATTCTTTGTCAATCTTGATGTGGAGAACTAGACTTGATTTGGCTGCAAGTTATGTTCTATTATTACTAAATATCATCTAGACTAGAGGAAATGCACATGGAGTTGAATTGTGAAAACTTTTGTATAAGCTAGCAAAACTGTTTTATGTATATGGCTTATATACTCTTGCTGGTGCAGAGTAAGTGGCTACTGGTTGTTCTTTCCGGTGCAATTGTCCTTTGGAGGCGTGATGCTGGCGTCTTGTGGGCGAGTATGGGCGGTGGGATTAACGTTGCACTCTCAATTGCACTTAAGAAACTATTGAAGCACCAAAGACCATCTTCCACAATAAGATCAGACCCTGGAATGCCATCTTCTCATGCTCAGTCCATTTTCTATGCAATCACATTTCTCAATCTATCGTGTAAGAGTATTTCCACGATTTTAACTCCCTGGCTCGCACTAATACGCTAAATAGGTAGTAGTATAATAGTACTTATTTTCAACGCAGTGCTGGAATTGCATGGAAGAAATGGACAAACTACTCCTCTAACTGGGATGTTCTTCATCCTCGGTTCTTATTTCGTAAGTAAATTTGATCGAGACTATTCCATGTAATTATCTGAGATCAGTGATTGTAAGTTGCACCTGTCCGGACGACCATTCTGATTACTTTGTATATTTGTGTTTACAGTCGTGGCTACGGGTTTCTCAAGGGCTCCACACTGTTGGCCAGGTTGTCGTCGGAGCAATTATCGGATCAATTTTCTCCATTTCATGGTCTTGGTCATGGAATGCATTTGTAGCTGATTTGTTTTTCTCCTACCTGTGGGTTAAGCTTCTGGTTGCGTCATGTACTATTGGATCCAGTGTGGGTGTTTGTTATGCTGTATTGCGGACTTGGATTGTGGATGAAAGATGATTCACTGTTTTTCTTGGCCCTATAGATTTTGGTTGGTAAAAATTAAAATCGTGTGTTATGTTATTTACCAGACAAAGCCAAAAAAAAATATTAGATTTAGATCAGATATATCAATTATCTTTTTCATACCATACGGATGTAATCCCAAAAGAAGCAGACACGGACGACTGATTGATATTTTTGATCAATTCAACTCTTGGAAAGTACGAAGAGTTCTAACTAAAAGATTCAGCCGCACAATTAGTATACAATAATATACAATTTACAAATAGACAAAAATCTATAATTCACGCATAAAATCGCACAATTAATATATAATATCATAGTACTCTCACAAAAATTTAGACTTTCACAAATTTTTGTATTAATGTAAACAGGCACACAGGCAACAGCATAATTGTCCTGAAGAACCTCATACCATCTACTCAAAAGCCTGAAATTTGATCAATTAAAAGGGGAAAACTAAGTACAAGAGGATATAAAATTGTTCCTAAATTCAAAACTATCAATAAATCTATGAGTACACTGCACAGAAGCAGAACACAAAACTATAAGACTAATCCGATTTCTAAATACAATTTCTTCAAAAAGTACCAAGGAAAATATGAGTATGAGATTACCATGCTGTCATGTATATAGAAGGCCACTGAGAATCATACTACCTATCAAAATTGTCCTCCACAGGGAATGTTAGCAAATCTTTGCAGGATTTCGTGGTCCACTAACACGGGACCGACCCCTACCTCTTCTTATGCTGGAAATTAATGAATTGCCAGCAAGTCCAATCGCAGTGCTCCCCATCAACTTCAAACCAAGATTGTCAGACAAATATGACATTTTATTGTCACAGTCTCCAGTCACCTGGTGCAACTCTTGTGCTTGTTCACGAGATATTATCGTATAAAGATGCATGGAATCTTCATCTGTATGTTCATTGTACTTCTGCAGAGTCACTTGCATTAATCCCAAAGATTTTGGATCAACAGACAAAGGATCAAACACCAATGAAAAGTTTTCAAATGTTACATCAGGTTTCTTGAACATATCTAACAATATGTCGCAGTTCTGTGCAACATTCTTTGGTATTACTGTCCTAGGATTATTTAGCCGTGCCTTCGTAGCTTGGAGAATGCGAGAAGCTTCTCTAAGGCCACTGAGATAGGCACCATGCATCGTCGCAGGGTATTGACTGGTTGTGGCCTCACCACCAAAAAACAAACGGTCTTCCACGCTCTCTGCAAGAATATCATAATCCTTGCCAGATGACTGCACCGTGATATGTGAGTATGAACCATATGAAAATGGATCAGCTCCCCATCTAGTGCATATTGATTCCAAAGGATCCGGCACATTGATTCCCTTTGGGCCATATATGCCTGTTAAATTTCAAAGGACAATAAGCGCATGCAAAATTCGCATAAAGAGAAGAAAATATCTGGGAAGTTAACAGATCTCGTACAAATATATCTAGATGTAGAATTACAGGAGGTAAAAGAAAAATATCATCAAATACTAATAATATCAAAAGTAGTCCGGAAAGGAACACAATTGTAAAGGCAAGTACATATAGGTTCTGGGATGTGCAAAAAGGGGCTTAAATTGACATGGTTGTCCATTCAATAAACATAGATAACACGCAATAGGTTCTGGGATCTGAGACCATGACAGTTCCGTTTACAGTTATTATTTCTTAGAAAAAATTGACAACATGGTAGGGAAGGAAATGGCAAATAGTGAATCCCTATTTAGTGATATCTATTCTAAACATGCATAAAAAACCAAAATCAGTAGTTCATAGATCAATGGAGCGCAAATATGTCGCTCGTATATAATGCACATCACCTATCAGTTAGAATGCACATATGAGAAAAACTTCAATAAATCAGAAAAAAAAAATGACAAGATGGTACAGAAAGAAATGATAACTACTGAATCCATATTTAATGGTATCTATTTAAAACACACATGAATACCAAAAACAGTAGTACATAGCTCAATGGAGCGCAAATATATCGCTTGTATGTAATGCACAGCACCTATCAGTTAGGTTATATGCACATACAAGAAAAACTTCCATAAGTCAGATATGTATAAAGTCTAATTGTTCGATATGAACACCCTAAGTTGAAAATAAAATCAACTCAATATATGTCTCCATAAAACCAAACTTATAAAATGCAATCACATAATCTATCAAAGCTTAAATAGACATGGTTGTCCATTTAATAAACGTAGATAACATGCAATAGGTTCTGGGATCTGAAACCATGAAGGTTCCGTTCATAATTATTATTTCTTAGAAAAAATTGACAACATGACAGGGAAGGAAATGGCAAATAGTGAATCCATATTTACTGATATATATTCAAAACATGCATGAATACCAAAATCAGTAGTTCATAGATCATGGAGCGCAAATATGTCGCTCGCATATAATGCACATCACCTATCAGTTAGAATGCACATATGAGAAAAACTTCCATAAATCAGAAAAAAAATTGACAATATGGTACGAAAAGAAATGATATCTAGTGAATCCATATTTAATGATATCTATTTAAAACACACATGAATACCCAAAACAATAGTACATAGCACAATGGAGTGCAAATTTATCGCTCGTATATAATGCACATCACCTATCATTTAGGTTACATGCACATACGAGAAAAACTTCCATAAATCAGATATTTATAAATTCTAATTGTTCGATATGAACACCCTTAAGTTGAAAAGAAAATTAACTCAATGTATGTCTCAATGTAAAAAACGAACTTTTAAAATGCAATCGCATGAGCTATCAAAGCTTAAAACAAGAGGGAAAAAAAGGCCTAGTATGAGCATACTCCACATGATCACTTATGGCATTGCTATAATACTAAGTTTACAAGGCTCCATTTATTTCTCTTCCATCATGTAGCATCGCTCTGTCATTAGTATACATCTACAAACTAAGCTTTAGTGTTCTAGAAAACTAATTTGTTTTTTAAATAATAACGGAAGTTCAATCTTAAATCTAGATAATTACGGATTCTTAGCCTGGTTTTTGTTAATTGAATCGCATGTATACTCCATTTAATGAGAACAATAAATACACACCGGAACCACTGGCTTAACAACAATACAGTATTCACAACATCTATATAAAGCTAAAAGTACAGGTAGTTTGCGCAAGCTATGACATGTATTGTACATCTTTCAATATGAATTAGGCTGTGTTCTTTTCAACTGCAATTGGTTGAACTGATTTGAATGAAACTGATTTGAATGAACTGATTTCAGTTGGTCAAAGTTATATTTTGAAAGTAAAAGAATTTACTTTATATATTGGGTCCAAGTTGGTAATCAATAATTTATATATGTTGCCTCATGCATTGGAAGAAGTTGAGAAAAAATTTATTGCCATCCGTCCTGCAAAACTTCATCATTTGACAATTTTAACCATCCCATAGAACTTCATACATTACGGAAAAAAAAAGGTTTTTCAGCTAACAACTAATAAGCAATTTCAA
Organism: Plantago elongata; assembly: GCA_036897095.1. Lineage (NCBI taxonomy): Eukaryota > Viridiplantae > Streptophyta > Magnoliopsida > Lamiales > Plantaginaceae > Plantago > Plantago elongata. The sequence continues at coordinate 11,401 of JAYMSP010001219.1, forward strand.
CTTTACACACAATTATACATTTTGCTACTAAAACTACACTTTTCCATTTTTTCCATGTTCTAACATCACTTTAACTTTTCACATAGTACTACACACCAACACTAATTTATGAAGTTCCCTGGGAAAGGGAGTAAAAGATATTGTAATTTATTAAATTAAAAAATATAGTAGTTTAACTCAAATCTTAAGTACAAATACATATTTAAAAATAAAATGAATACACAATATACAAGATGGAAAATGGGAAAAACAAGGTAAATAATGGGAAGGAAACAAATGATGTGAAATACATGCCACATAAAAATAATAGATTGAAATTAATCTAATACAATAAAAGAAATATCAATAACAATAGAATGAAATCATGATAAGAGGTAAGGAAAATATGCATTGTAACTGATAAATAACCTAGAAAGATAGTAGATAAAGATAAAATTGAAAGCTGAAGATGGTAGGATTTAAACTCTCATCACATCTCTTCTCAACAGCACTATGGTCTAAACTCTAAAGGCTTTGAAGATAGCAAACACCATTTATCGCTATGCTGAGGGTATACTGGTTTCGTCTATGTAGCATAGATACAAATTCAAAGATACCATTGCAAAAAGATAACGGTAAGGTCTTGAGAATAGCAAAGTTTGACACAACTGTTTAGTTATATATTATTACGTATATGAATAATTAGTAACTTCCAATATTAAAGAGTATTTTCGACGTTAAATAAAGTTAAGCTACTTTAATTTATATTATAAATATAATAATTGTTGCAATAACTCAAAATTCACTCACATACAAAACAAATATCATGGAGATGTATTCTATTAAGCTATAGACATGAGTATAATTTAGTTATTACTATTTAATACTAGAACTCATCATTGGTGCATGGAATATTGTTGGCACGGATACAATACAAGTGTCGTATACATGTGAATCTTTTCATGTATCTGTACACCAGAGGGCTTAGTGCACTACATTTCGTAAGCCATGTCGTATATTTTTAATTTTGTACGTAATTGAAATTTTAAAAAATCTTAACTCAACATAGATTTCCAGATAAAATGAAATAGCATTAACCCTTTCAGACGTTGTGCATAACAATAAACCTGGGTGCTCTCAATCATTCAACTCTTGCATTCTTCCTCCAGCAAAAGCTCCAGTTGTTTAGCTTCAACTTGACTTTGACACAAGAATATATATCATTAATATTTGAATGGAGACTTTATTTTGCAATTTCAGTTCTTAAATTGATGAGATCTTAATGATAATTCCAAGCTAAGATATTTCAATGAGATTACTCCTTTCAAGTTTTGAGTATATAAGATCATAATGTAGATTATGTTTCTTTTCATTATACAGCTTGCGTTAATTACTTTCAAGACATGTATCATAGTTAGGTAAGTTAATTATTGTGCTTGTTCTTATTCATGTTTCCAACATGTATATTAGGTACTGATGTTAGTCTTGAGAAGTCTCTTTTTTGGCAAGTCTTGTGTTGGGTTTCACAAGGTGAAGGACCAACACTTGGGTTCTTCCACCTTAACAAGTTAGCTTTTGGACAATGAAGCGCAGCTCAGTTGGTAAGACACTTCAACTCCAACCAATATGTCGGGGTTCAAGTCACCTTTGCCGTTTCATAGAAAAAACAATTTAGGTTTTGACGTCAGGTTCTCCTAGAGATTTTTGTCAATTGGCATCACACCTAATCACTTCATTTCCCCCACCCTCAATGTCGCTCCAGCGTTTGTTATCGTACCAATGAGGATCAAGAAGATTTTTATTGATAATACTTTCAAACAGTGTATCAACTATCCAGCCCCATAGCCTAAGCTTAACTAATTCCATTGTGGACTGGGACCGCAAGAGAGATATATTATGTCAATTAATTTTTGGTTGGTGGATCCGCATCAAATATTACCATTAAATTAGCACATTGCTCGATGAAGGCACTGATGAATCGTAATGACCCAAGTCAAGATACTTGGAGGGGAAGGTACCGATGGGATCTTAATGATAAGCACAGGACAAGATATTTGGGTTGAGATGCATATTTTTTAGCATAGGAGATCAGGACTAAAGATTATGTTCCATTACAATATTTAACTCAAGTTTCTACTAGCTAAGTTATCATATATAAGCAATTTCTCGTTCTACTTCTTGCCTTATTATTCATGTTACTAGATTTTTGAAGCCTAAAATTATAAGCCATTGATGTCATTGTATCATTTATTCAGTTGTTGTGAAATAAACTCTGTTGTGGTAACTGTTGCATTCTTATTTCCTAATCATGTTTTATCATTGGGTTAGGCATCTGCATCACATGAAAGAATTTATTTTCACGATTGCTTTTGCATTAGGTTTAAAAGTTTAAGAGATTATATAGTAAATATTGGTTCCAGACAGTGATGCAGACCGGGGGGGCGGGGGGCGGATGTTACTGATGCTGCATACCAAGTTGGCTGCTATGGAGAAATTTATATACATGTTTGATACTTAGCACTAAGCAAACATATGCAGTAAAAATTGACATATTTACTAAAATATTCAGGACATTATTAGCTTATTGATATTGATATCAAACATAGACTTCAGGCAGGTTGGTTGAAGTGGAGAAGTGCCACTAACATAATATGCGACCATCACAACTAAAGTGGAAAGTTCAAATCTCTGCATGGATGAGCACTACTGTATAGTACAAAATGTTGGACACCCAAGAAAAGAAACGTTTATCATGGAAAATTTGTGGCACTACTGGAGAGATGAGGTAAGAAACATAGATGCCTGCACAAAAGTAGATTTAGCACCTATTGAATAAGCTGCGAGTAAATCAACTAAAATGGTTTGGCCATGTACGAAGCATTTGTGAAAGGCCAAAAAAATAAACATGGTTTGAAGCCATGCACAAAGACATGAACCCTAGGAAACTTAACAAATATTTGTTACGTGAGAGGAGCATTAATGACACTTTTTACCGGTCGTAAGTGATTCTTTTTTGCCTCTCTAACCTAAGTAATGGAGATAAAGACTTGGTAGTTGTTGTGCATTGATCATAAGTCAACACACAAAAGTACGGATTGTGGAGTTTTTGCAAAGGAACTCAATAAAATGGAGGGAGATGGTAATATAACTTGCCCCAAGAACTTAAGAACCCACCACAAGTTCAGAACTGGATGAGCCCTACAAATTTGGCTAATTTAAACCTAAATTCCACTCACTTTTCACTAGCAGAACAATAGAGGTCACTTTAGGCACTGTGAAATCTTGTACATGAAAGATGCCGCTATGCCATTGTACTAGCTAACAGGGTCCCTACTAATTATTCCCTCCGTCCCACTGAAAACTTCCAAACTTCGAATTATTTACAAACTCTTACCAGAAATTATTTTTGAAATTCCAGTACAAAAAAATGAAATATATATTATGAAAGTAAACTATGTATACCTTACTAATACAAGTTTAGGTCTACTTTTTCTGGTCAAATTTTGTTAAAAGTCAATGTTAGGATGTTTTTAATGAAACAAAGGGAGTATATATTAGGGGTCGAACCCATAATTATTAGTTCAAAAAGGTTGCTAAAAAAGGAAATGTAAACTGTTGATTGGGGTGGACGGAAAAGGAAAACGTGAACAATCGATTGGGACAGAGAGCTTATATGTAAGTGAGTATATCACCTGTCTATACTTGTGTGCTATATTTTAAGTCCATGTAATCTTTGTGCTATTTGTTACAAACAACTATACCCAGAATCATGTTTTACAACCACACACCTCCATCCCTTCTGAGTACACGTGCTTTTATTCACTCTCTCATGTGATATTGGTAGTTAAGTATAAAGATTATATACTACAAGTACAGACTTTATTTTCTTTCTTTCTATTTTCTTTTCCGTTTTACTATTCCGCAAATTTGGTTGGACCAACTTTATTTACTCTTTCAGCTCTCTCTGAATCATAAGAGGTAACTTATTTTCTGATCTACCTCACTTGTTATTGCCAGTGGTTGTAGCTCTTTGGATACATTGCAAGGTGCAATTAATATATAAACTAAATTTTCACTTATTCTCGTAACATTCTCAGTATAAATGGTAGGATACACCTAAAAGATGTTTAAAAACCCAAACAAGAATAATTACAGATATAACAGTAACAAATATGAATAAAACCAACAGATCTTTTGGTATTTGATAAGCTACACTCGATACATGACCTATCGCAAAATTATCAAATCCATGTCAAATTTCAGTAACACAATTTATTATTACTCCGGGCTTAAAGATAAAGATCAATATAAGTTGCATATGCCTAAAGAAATATCAATTAGGTTTGATACAGAATAAGCATATGTAAGTGTACCTCTAAGAATGTGCAGTACATGATGAAGAGAAGAAGCAGGGTCTGTACTTTCAAACAGTTGTGCCGCTTCCCCAGCAACCAGTGCAACGAGAACAGGCGCCCCAGAAACAGTATGGTAGCTGTAGAATAAGAAGAATTCACCACGTCTTTGGCTGGATTCTCTCAGTGAACCAAATGTATCCAAATCCTCCCCCCAGAAATTATGAGGGAATACCATGGCAACCTTGTTAAGCAACCCAAAACCCAGTCTTTCTATAGCAGCGCGCTTCCTTTCAGGTAATTCAGGTTCAAATTTGATTGTTCCTTTTTTTAGGATCCCCAGAGGAACTGTGGAGAGGACCATATCTGCTTTAAACACTTGATTCCCTGCGATGACCTCAACACCTTCGTTATTATACTTAATTGCCTGGACCGTTTTCTTATAAAATATTGGGATATCTTTACATAAGGCTTTGATTAATCTCTCGTTTCCACCTGCAAGAAAACAGTGGTCACCGCCCATCTCATAGGGATCATCTTGATCCCAATATGCAGCAGAAAGATCGGAAAGGCATCCAGCATTGGAAAATTCCAAATTAGCAAAATGCCAATCAAGAAGTTGTCTTTCCTCGGTACTTCTAGCAACAGTGTAGAGTTGTCTAAGTGTTTCTAGGACTGAACCTAAAGAAATATTACCAGCAACTCCATCCACTATTTGCCTAAGTTCAGAGACCTTTTCAAGCAACTTATTAAAGATGAGCTCAACATGTTCATCAACTTCTTTATCAACAGGTGATCCATCAGGCTTGTATAGTGGGCAGTTATCTCTAACCTTGTGCAAAGGAATCGAAAGTTGTCTGGCTATAACTCCCAAAGGGTTTGCATGAATTCCTGTTATTACACTGCCACCTAGGTCAACAGCTGCGTAGTATCCCTTCCGTCCCATCTTTTGAGTATACACTCTTCCCCCAGGCCGACTCCTACCCTCTAGGACAAAAACTTTAAAACCAAATGACCTCAGCTGCTTTGCGGCTGACAAACCAGCAAGTCCTGCACCGACTATTATCACAGAGATTTCTCTAGTGTCCTCAAAAATTTCAGATTGAAGTGATGGGGAAACCCCAAAATTAATGTACCCATTAATTAGAAGAAAGTCATAAGCAGCATTTATCAAGTGAGCATATTCATGACTAACTGTTTCTCTAATCTGTCCTTTAGACAGCCATGAACGCACATTGTCCCTCCACTTGGCAAGTATGTGATTCCTCACAACTATGTAATCATTCTGCTCTTTCCCATCCAGCTTAGTCACCACGCCAGCTTTTATTTCCTCCGTAAGTAAGTCGTCAATTGGAAATCCCACAGACAATGCAATCATAGCTTCAATTTCAGTTTCTTTTTGCAAATCCTTCTGCCTCCTATTTTTCTTTCTCGAAGAATTACCCAGATGGTCATCAATTAAATCATCCATCAGTCGTTCGTCATAATTCCGGGGTAGTGTTTTCCTTCTCAATGACCTCTTGATACCTGATTTATCCGATAACTGGGTATCACCAGCCTCCCCCATCGTTTTCAACACGTATCAGCTTCCCTACATATATATTCAGGAGCACAGACTTCATCACATGTTTATCAAAAAAATATATGTATGCACTATACCGTTGAATTAGAAACATCAAAAGTGACTTTTCTCTATTCAACTCAATACACAAAGACTATCATCTCCATTTTTGTTCTTTATTGTAGTCAATCAAAACACATTAACCAACGGTTGTTGGCTCAAGTAATAGGGGCTTGAGTTCACTTAAGCAAGGTCTCGAGCTCGAGTCTTGTGGATGTAAAAAAACACCGCTGGGAGAGCCGCCCCCTCAAAAAGGGCCCGACAGTGCTCGGCTGGATTAGTCTCATAAGCGGATACCAGTGAGAAATCAAAATACATTACATTTATTGAGAGACAGCAGCCCCTTTTCCACGTCAAACATTCTTAATATTTGGCCCAAAAAGTAAAAACGAAAGAATGCCTTCCATGACATTGTATGATCTCATACACTAATAGGTTACAACATACTCCCTCCATCCCAAAAAAAATGTTGTCCCATTTTGCCATTTTCTTTTCCATGTCAGTAAGTTTATATAATTTTATATTCCAAAATCTAATCAAATCCTGATCTACTAATAAATTAAATAGTGAACCCACGTGCAATTTACGATACTATGATAATACTCTCCTTATTTTGTGTATCGGAAAGCAAATGGGACAGCTTCTTTGGGAAGAAGGGAGTATGTAATGGATTATTGAAGAGCAAGAATATCATGAGTACGAGTTGCCAAGGCATTTTCCAAAGAAATATAAAAAAAATCAGCATAATGACATTCTTATAATGTGGCAGACAACAATTATGAAGATATTTCTAGAATACCTGTGGGTTGATGGGGGCTACCTTCGATACAACTGTTAAAAACTCTTCCTTTTACCACGCTTCCTTATGCAAAGACTTTCTGTAAAAAGAGCAGCCTCTATATTCAAATGGAATCATCAATTTAAAAATATCAAATCAGAAGGAAGACTGAAATTCATATGAACCAGAACACCCTAATCAACATACATTTGCCAGTCCCAGATTTACAGTCCAAGCTTTGTGTAAATGTGGCTTTCTTACACTTGTTCCTACAGCCTTAATGCCTAGGTTGTATATCTCAATAATCTAACAAACAACTAATTGTTGAGTATGTTTCACAGGCAAAGTTGTTATCTTTTTACTGTGCTTTTATGAAGCAATGAGTCACTCGAATATCCAGATAAATCTGTTCACCAATACTCAAGGGCACAAGATAAAATTGAATTTGTGAATTTGGGTATCTTACACTCCTCTCACCAGCCCTGATTACTATAGTAGTTTTCAATAATTGTTTGATGACCTAGTGAAATTGAATTACAAATTTACAATGATTAACCATAATTAAACGAATATCTGTTCTGAAAGTAAAACTGAATTCCCCTAGTCTGCAAATAAACTCGAACGTTTCCCCTTTGTTTTTCCGTCTCAAATTAAATCTCGAAAACACCCAAAATCAGCAGAAAGGAAGAAACAGCAGAAATCTCCTCTCCCTTAGCATTGTTCTGGTAAACTGAAGTGAAAAACAGCTGCGCAAAAACTCAATTGAAGTTCCCACGGCATGAAATCAACAACATTTTACCTCGAGAACAGGTAAATGGCGTAACAAGAAGAGGAAAAAACAAACAAACAAGAAACTAAAGTTCCACAAAATTAAAGCGAGAAGTAGCAAAAAAAAGAGAAAGAATCACCTAGGGAATGACGGTGAGGAGATGGACGCGCGACGAATCGTCTTGTGTTTGTCAACGGCGGGAGAATGAGGCGAAATTGGGTCGGGTTTCAATTGAATTTGGTATTTGACTGGTGAATGGAATGAAGAAGAGAAGAAGAAGAAGAAGAAGAAGAAGAATGAGTGATGACTGAATTTTACTTACTGTTTGTTGGTTGATTGTTTGATGCCAATTTGGAGAAAAAGAAGCAATTGGATCAGGACGAAATTAATTTTGGGCACGACGGTGGTTACCTGTTTTCGCACTACTTTTTAAAAACTTCCCATTTTAAGACGACACAACTTGACTAACTGAACAAGACCCTACCGGTTCAAACTTCATAACCCAAACCTGTTTTCCATCTCTTGATCTACTCCATCCTCCTTTCACAACAGACTAGCCGTTGTGTGCATGTGTGATTTAGCACCAATGCCTTCGCTGATGCTATGCCACACAGCATATTCTACCATTAACCTTTCCCTATTCAGCGTGCAAAGTTTAATATTCCGTACAAGATATTATTATGGGTTTAAAAATATGAGCGTGACATTTAGTAAGGAATGTAGTGAAGGTAAACCTAATATTGATGTAAATAATAAATGAGATCTTAATGAGCCTGTTATAGTCCAATAGAATTTATAACTTGTTGGTCTGTCTACCAAGTCCATTTCATCCCTAGTTGAAACATTTGTGTATAAGATTTACTAACACAACTAGGCTTTAGAAATGGAATGTCCTGCAACTTCTTGGGGCATCTCCTCATTCATTGAACTTCCAATCGTCTCAAAAAAATCAGCTACTTCCTATTAAATCGGGGACAAAGTTAGCAAGATAGAGTTCTTAGCATGCAGTAACATGGTAGGGTCACCGAAAGGGTGGTGTTACGCTCGTCCTTGGAGTTGAAATTTCTAGATGATCATGTCGTGGGAGTTTAATTCTGAAGTTTGAAAAAAGATATTCAACTAACATATAATTTAACTCAACAACACACATTTCAAGGAGATAAGTAATTGATCATTCGGAGCCAAAGAACATGGGGCTCACATTAGCCAGCCATGAAGGTCAGTCTCACGGATCACCTAAATATTCAACCTATATTGATCAGAGTTAATGACAATTGAGAAACCCGTCTCTTTCAGCATTGATTAACCTTGATATCAATTCTACTACAGTGTTTTTCTTTGGCATCTCCATGTCTATGATGGCCTTGCCTAGAGTACTCGATGTGTCCTTTCGGGTAAGTGGGCATCTATGCTCTAGATATAATTCACATCTCCGAGTAAAGACAATATTAATTATGGAACTCCTCAAAAGGTGACATTGCCAAACGACGATAGATCAAGAGAGCAAAAGTGCTCTATGTAACTCAAGATGGTGTATATTAGTTAGTGTTTTACATAGGTGCGTGTGAAATTTCACTGATGTGCGGTAGCTAGATTCACTCAAAATGAGTTCAATTTACCTTCGAGACACTCAATAACTGAGCATGAGTGAATTATTTTTATTTGCACACAGCTAAGTGAGATTTAATCAAACTCATTTCATACTTTTGATTATCCATTCTTTTAATATATGTTTGGAGTAATTTATTTTTAAATGAGATCAGGTCGGTACCATTTTAAAATCAATAATTCAAAAATGATATATTTATTTCACATCGTACCGTTAAATATTGTAATTCGTCATACTATATATACAAATTTTTACATTTATTTCTCTTAATATTGTATTAAATTTTCTCTAATATACATGTTATTGATTCCAACAGGTTCTTTGGAAACATTTTCCCCTTTATTTTTCAAGAGAACTACCTGTGATTTGAACCAGATTAGTTTCAATCTTTCTACCCGGATTTGTAAGAAACTTTAGAAAACCATAGATTTTTGAGAAATCAAGATTTGTGAAAATCATACATAATAATAATAGTTTCTTAAATTATTTTCTCCCATTTAACCCGCTAGTAATTGATGTCAAATACTGACTAAAAGGTCAACCCGGGTAAAGTTCTACATGACTATAATGGAGACATAAGTTGAGATTTAAGAATTCCCTTAAAACTGAGGATGTTTTAAGGACAAACTGAAACAGCACATACAAATTATTAGAACTTGCTCTTATATAGCAAACAACAAACCAAAATCTTATTTATCAGAATGCAGTACCAATAGGAAAAGTGCAAGTCTTACAGACACTTTGCTGGAATTTCCAGGCGAATTGAAAAGAAAGAAAGTTTAATTCATAAGCAGACTCCATTCAAGCACAACTTCACACGTTAGTATATACATAGATATGTTTGTCACACAATCATTTTAGAATTCCCTGTCTGGGAAGAGAATTGGCGCAACCAGGGACCAGATAAACAGAGCAGCAGTAGCCCAACTAGTCACAATACGAACCCACACTGAAGGCCAGCCCACGTCCACCAACCTCCCGCTCTCTCCGACAGATGTAGACCAGCCTGTGAGGAGCATGGCAGAGTACATGCTAGCTAGGGAGAAAATCAAGTGGAAGAAGGAATATGAATACGAAACTGGTTTTGAACACTCTTTCTCCTCGTGCTCATCATGTGACTTGTCTAGTGGTAGCAAAGGCTTTCCAGAACCTTCGTACGAGGAAACCCAAAAATGAGTTAATATAAAGTTCAGTAAAATAAGAAACCTGAAGTTCAGGCAAGTGTTGGTTTGACAGCATCACTAATATTAGATGAGTTCGGTGGGTGGTTCATTTAGTGCAAGACAGATTTTTGTTTCTTGCAGACACTTGCAAGCATAACTGAATATCTGTAACTAAAAAAATCTATCTTCACAGTCCAGACGGAATGCAAATTTAGTTTTAAATCTGCAATAGTAATTAAGGCCAAGTGTACAGCCCGATATGTAACGGCTTAACATAAACACATTTAAGTTGTAGTCAACCACGACCCTTTAGATTGATTGTAAAAATAATATTCTTTGTGTTACTTAATCCTGACCATCCATTAGAAATTATAAAATGACATTTGTCGTAAATTTTACTGTACAAACAGGTTATTATGTCATGTAGACTACATAGATTGTTTTTCCAAGAAATCACAAACATAGAGAGCCATAATACCCAAAATCATTCTCTCAGGATAGACCACTTTTTAATATTTTCCATTATTTCCCAGCTATAGACAAGACAAACAAACACAGTGAACAGTTCTCCAAATCATCCATTAAATCAAAAGCATTACATTGCGACTTCAATTCTTTGGCCGTTACGTAGTGCAGCTAGCAGTAGATATCTAAAAACATCAAACACTAATAACAGGCTTTCAAAACATCTAATTGTAAAATACTCGTGATGATCGGCACTTAGAAAATTGATCTGAGAATGAAATTGGGGATGAATTTAAATTAGGGTTCTTGGAAAATGCACAGGGGGAAGAAATTGTTTTATTAGTTTGCGCATAATATAAAAGATAGATAATTAATTTGAGTTTTAGTTTGAAGGTTGAATTTATAATATACAGTATTTTAATTAACAGGCAAATATTCCCGTTCGTATTGTTAAATTTACAATAAATTGCCATTGTAAAATTTCGTAGTTAGATGGACGGTTAGGATTAAGTACAACTTAATATTTGAACAAACGATCTAATGGAGTCGGGCCTTAGAACCGCCCTAATAATGAATTCCCTTTTTACAATATTAAAGTATTTGTCTTCAATTTAGATACAGGTGATTTTGTACATGCATTGGGAGCTTAATGTAGACACAGTTAAGAGGAACATGAATGTGAACTGACCTGCTCTGGGTGAGCTTGGAGGGGAAGAAAGCAGGGATGTAGAAGATCCAGCACGAACAGCGGAGTAGACTACAGAAAGAACAGTGGTAAACAGCCCGAGTGCAAGACTGCTGGAGGAAACAGCTTTAGAATGCCTGTGGAGACCATTGCATTCATAATCCCTGGGTTCACTAGCAAGCCCACTGTAGCAGAGGTACATGCAGTACAGGGAGATGACTGAGGATGGCAAGATGCTTCCACCCACCTACAATGTTACATTGGTTAGTATAACACGATGCAGAAACAGTTAGCAATGGCACCAACAGCATAACACAATAATTGTACAAGACGACATCATAAAGTGCACAAAGTTAGATTGCCAATAAACGAATTTCTAAAAATATCTAGCCTTGCAGATTCTGCATGAATACCTTTATTTACTCCTCTCTTCTAGTCCCTCTTTCATTCATTTGGTTAGCTGTGTTTTTATCTACTATGAAGAAAGGAGCGGGTTATGGTGTTCAGATTGGCTTGGATATAATTTTAGCTGAGAATCTGACAGGTCCTGGGTGACTAGTGATAATACCAGGCAAAAAATTGTTAATGCCGGAATAATTTGGGCTTTTATAATCATCGACCATGACAAAAAAAACAAACAAATTGATAAACTGATGTCTAACTAACTTATTCTACTCTGTCACGAACTCTGCCATAAGACTTCCTAATTTGTCATAATTTGCCAATTACAATTCTGTCCTGTTACATTACGAGTGTGCATTGATATATTCACAATCAATGATTTATGAATGCATTTAGCAAGTTCCATGTATGTAAGAAGTCAAAAGTAAATAAAACCTCCAGATACTAGACAGATCAAATGCAGGAAACAGAAACATCTTCTGAATAATGTTATTCCGATTTCCATTGTTATGAGGGCTTCATAGACCGTGTTCCATCTAAACTTTCATTTTCTATACAATAACTCTAATGGTCAAAACTCAGATGTTCCGTCGTAGTTTCTGCAATATGATCATTTTTAGTATATCCTTAAACTTGGACCAACTTACTCTCAGGAATTAATATTCGTGCTGGCAATGACAAGTTTGACAAAGCAGATGACACACAAAGAAAGTTTATCCAGACACTATTTAGTACTCAACAGTTATTCCATTTGATTACTTTGTATGCCAGCTCAGTTCTAGTGCAATATAAAAAGGACAATTGTACAAAATAAACCACTGACTGAGAGTCGTGTAAAACAGCAACATAGAGAAATTTGAGGAAGATAAAATACTCACTGCTGGGTGCAACGTGACAATAGCAAACACAAAAACGAAAATCAAAGTCATCACGATGAAGAATGTGTTAAGTCCACAATCTTGTCCAGATGGGGTAAAGAGATAGAATAGCAGTCCAGAGAATGAGAATGTAATCACATAGCAAACAAGTGAAACCACAAGCAAAGCCATGTACCTGCAACATAGATAAATAGATAGGTAACATGAATCAATAACATATATAGTTATCATGTAATATCCAATAGATAACAAGAGAATTGTGTGACTCACCAAAACTGCTCATCGTATCCAACCCATTTATCGTTCCATCCATGAACAAAATCAAGTAGGAGTACAACTTGAACAAGAAGGAAGAATCCCGAACCAAATTTCGATATTGACTCTACATCAATAAACCAAAATTTAGCTCAAGAAATACATCAGCATAACGCGAACTTATATTTTCCCCAAAGTATAGCTATATGATCTAGTATGTAGAACTCAAAGGAAAGAAAGATAATCAAGACACAGTAAGTGAATTACAGGTTAAACAGCAACGGTATATTACATTATTACTTACCGTAGAAGCTGATGACTCCATTGGGAACAAAGAACATCAGAATAACTAAAATGCACCAGGAAATAATTTTCATCATCCAACCCCCGTGGTGTATACCATCACGAGGATCCTTCTGGTTCTTCACACCAATCATAAAAATGGCAAGCATCGTGAAAAACAGGAAGTTCCCCAAGCTCACACGAAGCACAGCATCTGTCTCAAACCACTCTCTATCTGGTGTTTGGTGGAAATGATTGATCCCTTCAAAATGAGTAGTATTGGAGTTAGACAAACTCTATACAATCCAATGCATATTGATAACCTAGGAACTCAACCGTATCATAGAACTCCCTTCCCCACTCCTTTGTTCTCTAAGAAGCTCTTAGTTTTACTTGTCCAGTTTTATTTGTTTCATTTGTACAGTGGAGCAACTCAAACTCGTTACACTTGAAATTCAGAGGTACTTGAAGCAAAGGAAGTAATCACGGTTAACTAGATGCTAATTCTACATTCAGAAAATACAGCTCCAGCAAATAATTAAACTTTCTCAACTTCATTAGCTGGTCTTTAGTCACATTATGGAATTATTTTTTTATTGTCAATTGCATGTATTGAATAAAATTCCTATGCATTTCATAATTGAAAACCATAGCGTAACCCTGTAATTTGGATAATCCAACAACTGAGAACTAACTCAGAGAAAATATTATCATAAAACAGAAGACCAGCAGAACTTAATGTCAACTAATCGCAGGACAATAGAGAAAATATAACTCACAGGGAATCTTCTCCATGAGGGGCGCAGCAACCTCACGAAGAATCCACGATACGACCAGTGAAAGCGCGAAGAGTCCACAGTACGCAATACGAGCTGATCGCCTGCTGATCCCTGACACGACGGTTCGGCAGGCATCGCAGGCACATGCCGCACAGCAAGAGGCAAGGCATGAAGCCGCCCACATGTTTGTTGTAAGCGATCGAAGATCAAATTCAGTTCAGAAATACAATTTAAACCCCTAATTCTGCAAAATCGAGCACAAATTTCATTAAAACGAAGCAAACTAACCAAAATCGGACACAAACCCTAATAAACCACAATCTGAAATTCGAAGATAACTTCGTTTGAGCACGAATAGAGACAATCGAGATCAACAGATAAAGGTTACCTCGGTTGGAATTTGGAATGGAAGAATGAGAGAGAGATAATGGATTAATGGGCAGCTCAGAGAATCAATAAAACTTTAGAATTCAACAAAGTCAGGTTTTGGTTTGTAATTTCCATTTTCTAGTTTCTACGATTTCTAGTTGCTTTGTTTTGCGAATATTGCAATTTTACCCGCCGGTATCATAAATTGTCAAATTGAACCCGTGAGTGGTTTTTTACAGGTAAACTGCAACAGAATCCTCCTCGTAGTTTTTGCAAATATTGCAAACAACTCCTCGTTTCACAAAATTCTAGAACCAACTCAAGCATTTTCTAACTTTCAACATTCAAAGTAAATAAAAGATTTGGTTTGTCACATTATTATGTCTCTGCATTTATAAGAAGTTGTCTATGCAGTGGTTGTGTGGTAGGATACGGGGCGAATGCAAAAATTTATGTAAAAAAGGTAAAATAATATTATCTTTAAATTTTAAAATTAAATTTTAATAATAAAATAATATAAATTAATAAAATATTATTTATTATTGAGTTTTGTTGCATGGTGCCTAGCCCTTGTTTTTACTAAATGAATATATTACTTTGCACTTATTTCTATTTTATTTTCTTAATTAATATATTATTTGCTTTTTACACAAATAAATTCTAACTTTTCTTTTGCTTTTCACTTTAAAACAAACCATTCATTTTGACCATAAACTTGTAAAAGAATAAATTCATAAACATTGATTTAAATTATTATAATCTAAAAGTATACCAAATATACTATATGCTTTCTATTTATTTTTAATATAGTTTGTAGTGAAACGAACATAACAAGAAACTAGTAAAATTCAGCCCGATAGAGGTTTACGTCAAGGGGATCCCTTTTCCCTTATATGTTCTTATTTTGCACTGATGCTTTTAGTTCTCTCCTAGTGGAGGTTGAGGGTGGAGGGGCTATCCGAGGGGTGGCTGTGTCTCCTAGTGCGCCTCGGATCCCATCTACTCTTTGCCGATGACACTTTGATCTTTTGTGAGGCAACTCATGACTCTGCTAATGCAATTATTGACATTTTACATACTTATAGTTTGGCGTATAGCTAAATTATTAACTTGGATAAGTCAACAGTGGTTTTTAGCAAAAATGTTGGGAGTGATAAGGTTAATGAGATTAGGAGAGTCTTGCCGGTTAGTGTGGTGGACAGGCATGAGATGTACCTTAGATGGCCAACTGAGATGGGTAAATCCAAGAGGAGGTGTTTGAGTGATTGAGGGAGAGATTATGGGCGAAGACACAGGTTTTTGGTGAGAAGCATTTCTCGAAAGCAGATAAGGAGGTTATGATTAAGTCCGTTTTGCAGGTTATACCCACTTATGTGATGGGTTGTTTAAACTCCCCGAATACCTTATGAGGGTGTTGGAATTAATCATAGCTAAGTTTTGGTGGGGTGATGGGCATAGTGCGAAGATTCATTGCGTAAAATGGGATGGGCTTTGTGAGAGTAAAAGAGATGGGGTCTTGATTTTAGAGATCTTAGCTCTTATAATCTTCCTATCCTAGGTAAACAAGTTTGGCGGGTTATTCAGAATCCTAATTCCCTTCTTAGTCGAGTGTTAAAGTCTAAATACTTTCCTAATTGTGACATTTTAGAGGCTCCTCCTTGTAATAGTGCTTCTTATTCTTGGAAGAACATCTTTAGTTCTATAGAGTTAGTTAAATAGGGGACTATTTGGCATGATTGGATCCGGTGAGGAGATTGGGCTTTGGGAAGATTATTGGATTCCGCGTGATGGATGCAGGTAAGTCGTTTACTTCTGACTTGTTCGAAAGTGGCTCTATTTCTGTGGCTGAATCCAGGAGCTCCTCTAGCTTCGACTGGAATGAAGATAACTACGAGAGACTTTTTTGGATTGTGGCGTGGATGATATTTTGCGTATTCCGGTTAGGTGGCAGGGGGAGGATAGGAGGCGTTGGTACGGTAGTGCTAACGGACATTACTCGGTTAGTACAACCTACTACCTAGCTAGAAATCTGAAAAACAACAACGGGGGCATGGGGCGTCGAGCTATATAATTTTTGCTCCGAATTGGAATTTTGTTTGGCAAGTTGATCTTCCAAGCAAGATCAAAGTCTTTTTGTGGAGAATGCTTAAGGGGGACTACCAATTTTGAGGAATTTGCAAAGGCCTAATATTAATGTCACAGATGTGTGTCCTTTGTGTTCTGATTGTTTAAAGTCGACTATACATGTCTTCAAAATGTTCCTTTTTACGAGATTGATTTGGGCTTTGTCTGGCCTTTGTTGTGATTTATAATCCTGCGACTGAATTCATCTTATTAAACATGCTTTCTCTGCTGAACACTTCGAGATATTTGTATGCCTCTCTTGGAAGATTTGGCACCACCACAACCAATTGGTTCATGCTCAGTAGCCGGGACAACCACATGATTTGATGGCCTTCGCCACATATTATAGCAATAGGTACAAAACTGCGAAAAGTCTCTTTACTCGTCCTTTATCACCAGAGTTCACACCAGAATGGGTGCCACCAGAGGAAGCCGTCATCAAGATCAATGTTGATGCCTCAATCATGTTGGAAAGCAAAGTAGTTGGACTTCGTATAATTACCCGGGACTCATCTGGCCGATCTATTGCATGGCGACGAAGGAGAGTGGAGCACATCACTTGTCCACAAACAACATAGATATTGACTCATGCGAGTGGGTTGGATTTGGCGTTGGGAAAGGGGTGGCAGGAAGTCATCATCGAGAGTGATTGCTTAGCTGTTGTTAAGGCAATCCAGTCCCCTGATATTTGCTTGCTTCCCGGAGGAAATTTTGTGTAGTATATCAAAGCTAAACTCCATTGTTTTACTTTTATTTCTTTCACCCATGTGTTGAGATCAACCAATTTGATGGCACACAATTTGGCCAAACATGTAGCTGATGATAGTGATAATAGCATAGATACAATCTGATTCATTGATTGCTTGTATCCAATTCTTTTGATTACTTAATTGATACCTTACTTCTTCTAAAAAAAAAAAAAGAAGCAAAACAAGTGAAAACTAATAAAAGGACGTAGTAGCATTTTACATATTTTTATTTTGAGAGAATAATGCTAATTTAAAATATAAATGAAAGAACTTAACAAAAAAGATAATAGGGTGAAAAATAGTAAGAATTGTAAAATTATAAAAATAAAATAAAATGAGAAAGAAAAGAATGAACATGCAGGAGAAAAATATAATCATGAAGAAATCAAAAGAAAAGATTAAAATATGAAATTGATTTTTTTTTTTGGGTGGGGGGGGGGGGGAAGAATTCACACAGGGGATCAAACCCTCACCCTTGAAGTGCAATAAGCACTTATTTCCTTCCATTTGACCGATTGGCTACAAGAAGCGATTTAACAATCAGAAGTCAAAATATTTACTTCAATGTTTATGTACATTTCGAATAGGGATAGAATAGTAATTTCACTAGAAAAATTCATGGGTAGCACATGATCCCCTGTAGATTCGCCCCTGGTCTGATATTTATTTTGTTAGTTTGTTAAGCATTAATGTTATCGACTTGTACATTGCGTAAAAATGTAGGATCGAGGCTTTGTACTTATATGATGTTTCACTAATGTAAACACCAATGTTGATGCAACAATTTGTATAACAGTCAAATAAAAATTCAGATATGCAGCGAAAATAATGTAAGACACAAGTAGATATTTTTTAGCAGGTATATAAAGTATATACCCATCGAAGCCTTGACGTCAAATATCCACTAACAAAGTAGATTTACACAAACTTCACTGATTCAAAAGACTTAAATCGATACTAGTCAGAATAGCAAACCTATATATTCTAAACCTATCAACCTAAATCAACAAGCTAACAGGTTCAAAGACTAGAAAAGAGAAGATCTAACTATTACTTGATTAGCTGTGTATATTTTCACTCGTTAAATCTTTACTACGCATTTAATCCAATGTATGTGTATGTATGTAAGTATGTAGAGCTGGGGTTCAATATATCTTTAGACTAACAAGAATCCAGGATATCTTTTTGTTCCAAGAGTCCATCAAATATTTGATTCCTAAGACTTCGTTTTTATTGCTTCAAGATTTAAGGTGACGACTCATGTATAACACAAAGACTAATTAAACACAATACGTAGAACTAGTTTAATGTTAGTGATGAAGAAAATTATCTCAATGGTCCAGTAAAAGTGTATAACTTGATATTGGTGTTGTTTTCACAACTGTTACTCAGTGATATAGTTTGTACTTTCACATTGCCATTCTCTGTTATTTTGGTATTTTTGAAGTAGTTATGGAGAAAATGTGGGGAGACAAAAACATGCATGTGATTCTATCTATGCACCTCCGACCAACATTTAACTTACCTTTCATCACCTTGAACATGACCAACTAGCTTGCTCTTAGAAAGTCAGGTAGCTACTCACTAGTAGTCATCAGTTATCTGCCTAACCGATCCTAGCAATGTGACTTTCACCATTCATCTATCTATATATCTCCTTTACACACTACATATTATTCCAACTTGCTAAGTTGGCGTTGAAGTTCAATCGGCACAATAATGGTGTCACTTTGGAACTCTAAATTTTTCTAAGATACGTATATAGATTTTAGATTTTTAAACATCTACAATTTGGTGTCTAACTCAACGCACCAACTATCGAAAGAAACAATCCATTAGCAATAACCATGACACAGCATGAAGAACGTTTGTGCAGGAGTTAGAGGAGCTAAACAACACTAATCAAATTGGGGCTTTAATAGCCAAGATGCAAGAAAATGCAAAGAAGATTTAGGTGATTGGGAATGATTATAAAAATTACACTGTGAAGTAGGTTAATACAACATATAAATTTTACGGAATTGTATATTAATGAAAGTAGCTTAAAAAACAAAAATAACCCAAGTGGTGTCGGTAGAGTCGAGGGTGTGCAAAGTGAAGTTGTATATATGGTGCCAAGTAGACTGCCACGCGTGATGACAGCTGGCACACAGAAAGTGATTAATTACAATACGATTTGTTTCCTGAGGTGACCCAAGTCGAAACCTTTGGATTGTCGTATTTGTTAGGATGAAAAAGAGCTTCTCCACTCCACCTCCGTTTTTACCAAACAAACGCACGCTAAACATCTAATCCCCTCTTTTCTTTTCTTTTCTTTTCTTTCATCTCTCTCTCTCTAGAGTCTAGGGTTTGCTTTCTCTTCCACAATGGCCAAAAAGAGGAAATCCGATGCCACCAGACTCGACGAGGTCGATCGGAGTATGTACACCACTTTCTGCAGTGCGGCCAATTCCCTTTCCCAGCTCTATTCTCAGGCCACCAATCATCAACGCCTCTCTTTTCAGGCCGGCGAGCGTCACGCCCTGGTTTGCTTCCCCTCTTTCTCGTTTACCTGGATTCGATTTTGTTCATTCAGCTCCAATTTCACTACTTTGCGTCTGCTATTTCTGTATTTTCTATTAATCGACTCATGTTTTAGTCTAACATTCCGACTTGTGTGAAATTGAAACGTGTTTCGTCTGTTCAGTTAGGCTAGGACGGATTGGGCGTATGTCTAAGTGTAACTGTGTGAATGTGATCTTTCATTCCTTTAGAGATGACTGGATGAATTCTGGAAGTATCTATTTGTCTGTTTGATGCATGGAATTAGATTAGAGTGTATTCAGTTATGGGCATCTTGTTTCGAGATTTGTTATTCTAATTGAGTAGTTTAGGTTAATCAGATTTGAGCTAATGCCCAATTTTCAGTACTTGTGTTTATGATATTTGGCCAAGATTTTTATGATATTTGATTTCAGGAAAAGCTATACAATTGGATTTTGAGGAAGCAGGAAGATGGAGTCAGAGTGATGACTGGTGATATTATTTCCTACATGCAGGTATGGTTACTGACTCTTGTCTATTCTGCATAAATTGTCTGTTTACTGCACTTTTTGGTGCTATATATTTGAATGAATCTTCACTCAAGTACCAATTCGGTAGTATTAGTTTACTGAATGAATGAGACTTGTTCAAAGTTTTTCTTGCTGTCATTGTCTCTATCGTGGATGGTGTGATATGCTAATGCTCCCTGGATTGTTTAAGGTGAATATTTTGCAATGTAGTTGTGTAACTTGTTTTACTGGTTCTCATTATGGTTTATTGGCTCTGGCACTGCATTTGGAGCTCTGTTGTAGTGCACAATTTTAACCATTAAACTTAGACATCGAAATCTTAGGGGCCTGCAATTGTTTTAATATCTCGTACTCAGTTTAACAGGACTAATTTAACTTATTCTTGTGTTCCTCCATTTCCATGTCTTTCGTTCAGTGTCTATTTCTTTTGTTGTCTGTATCCCATGATCCTTACCACTGCAACCTAGATTCAAAATGTAGGATTCCTGATATACTGGGATAATGATTTAGCTGGAACGCACCAGTTAGAATCTGGATCTAGTTGAGACGTAATTGTCTCCCCATCCCCTAGTGTTTTGATTAAGGCACTTGTCTACATCCACTCTGAGGTGTTTTCTTTGTATTCACATTATTGTATTATACTTATCTTAACCTACATTTTACCCCATGAATTCGATTTTCCGTTGATGCTTGAGTACATATTGATCATGCATGAAGACAACAAAAAAAGGTTTCCACATGCGCTATAGCAGTATGATTTTGGTCAAGAAGGCATATAGGATCAAAGAGAAGTTGTTTCTTTCGATAACCTCGGAAATAAACTGAACCTTCCATTAATATTTGTCTGTATCTACTAATTTGCTTGTAATTCTAGCAAAGTGTTTCATTGTCTGCAGCCTAATGTAATCTTAGACTGGTATACTGATACATCTCTTTACCTTTGACAAATGTATAAATTTTCAGAACGAACTCGATTATAGTGCAGAAGAACCTCCACCACCATCCCCAAGGCTTCCATTTCAACAACTGCAGCATTCTCAGACTTCCATGCAATCCACCCATTCAGGATTTCCTCTGTCTTCTAATAATGCTGCTGGCTCTGCAGCTATTGGACAATCTGGCAATCTAGAGCAAGTGAAGAACAACATTTTCTCAAACGCATTGTCAAGTCCTGTGCGGAGGAGTCTACAGCACTATCACTCATCACAGGGAGGTTACAATTCAAATAATCCTACACGGAGCAGTGAAACCAACCGAACTAGGGATCCTATCGCCCCTAATTCCAGTGATACTTCAATGGATATGCATGCTGACAGCCCCGACCAAGATTCTTGTTATTGAAATTTGATCAGTCAACTATCCCGTAATTTGGGAAATCCCTGTAGTTGTGTAAAGATGAATGTAAGATGTGATAAAAATGAAATTACTGGCAAGACAGATGCGTTCTATTATAAAGAGCTTGGTGGTATAGAGTATGCAGCAAAGCTTGGAAAAATGCAGGTGATGTATCTTGGTTGAGGATTGTAGTTGTCTGAACGGTTTCAATTATACTGTTATCCTGGATTGGTGTCATGTGAATGCTTTGTTTATCCATTACTGCAGGCTTGCAGCCTCGAAGACATTTTTAAATATAGTATACTTTGATCTATTCTTTCATGTCTTGGCTGTTTTCTTGTTAATGCCGTAAGTTGGCGTCTTGGGCATTTTGGGTTGGGTTTTTCAGTTTTTTTTTTTTTTTAAAAATCTGAGAAATTCATTAAGGATGAGAATAAACACAACAAATAGTTACTGAGTCTTTCCTTGTTATATTTCATAGCCGAAGTGGGCATTCGTCCCACACAAAGGAAAGCGTATTAGAATTACAAAAATCACAGATAACATTAGTTCCAAAAGTTCAATGACTTGTTTGCTTGGCTAGGTATTTGGCAACACTATTTCTTCCCCGGTTAGTATATATAACATGTACTTCTCCCACACATTCCATCAGTAAATAGGTATCATTCAAAAGTATTTGGTACCTTACGACTGAAGCTTCCTTCCTGTATAGACATTTGATGAGAACTTGGGAATCAATGTGAATAATCTTGTTTAGTTGCAACTGAACACATGATTTTAATCTAATAAGCAATGCATGAAATTCCGTCATATTATGATCTCCCTGTCCAAATAAACAGCTCCTGCTCTAAAATACTTTCCATTCTGGTTTCTAAGTATGAAACTGACTCCCATTTCAAGGTTATTGGATAGACAAGATCCATCAATGTTTAAAGCAATAAATTCAGTAGGAGGTGGTTACCATTTAAGATTATTTACTGGTTTGGCACAAGTTATGTGCTTGGGAATGACATTAAGGTAATGACATTAAGGTATCTTTGAGTAAATCATCAAAGGAAATTTGTATTTTAGTGATGTTGATAGGTTCATTTTAAAATAATTTAGCATTTTGAGCCTGCCAGATGATCCAACAGTAGTTTAGGGTGGAAATTTGCTGAGTAGAATTAAGGGTTGGGGGGAGGTAGGGGGGAAGATTTTGGTGGGGAGAGGGGGGGGGGGGGGGGGGGGGGGGGAGAGGTGAGGATTTGAATAAGGTTTGAAATGGCGGGAGGGATAAGAGTTCTTCTGATGGTAAGGAAGATAGGACAATGGAAGAAAAGATGTTTAGAAGTTTCCTCTGAACAAGAACATAAACATCTCCCCTGCTCTAATATACTTTCCATTCTGGTTTCTAAGTATGAAACCGGCTCCCATTTCAAGAGTATTGGATAGAAAAGATCCATCAATGTTTAAAGCAACAAATTCAGGAGGAGGTGGTTGCCATTTAAGATTATTTATTGGTTTGGCCACAAGTTGTGTGCTTGGGAAGGAAATTAAGGTATCTTTGAGTAAATTACCAAAGGAAATTTGTATTTTGGTAATGTTGATAGCACTACAAAAAACTGGGATTTTAGCGACGCCATTATCCGTCGCTAAAACCCCAGCGATTCGTCGCTAGACAGTCTTGCGACGGTCCAGCGACGAATAACAACGGG
>JAYMSP010001220.1:0-34702 GCA_036897095.1 Plantago elongata
TACTACTGGGGTGCACCTGCAACCTTGTCAGGTTTCGACTTACAAAGTTTTGGTGTTGGAGGTGATCGCACTTACTCCCAATCTCTGGTCAGAGTTTGGTACTTATCTTTGTAAACATTCCTCCAACAAAGACAATACTTTCCCAGCTCAAACCGATCAGCCTAAAATCACAAGCATGGAGCTTTTTGATCTATAAACAGACCGGACATGAATCACCTTCTGCAAGACACTCGAAGAACAGTTATTGGCACTTGCGGTCCAATAAAGTTCCAAAGTACATCTTTCAAATTATTGTTCTCATTGCCAAATAATATCAAGATAATGACCATTCCTAGAACAATTCTAAACTAAGCCATCTTCATGCTCGCTGTTCCCTGTAGGTATTATGCTCATCCACATCCTGCCAATTGGTCCCCTATGGCTAATAGATATATCATGAGCCATCTAATTATCGTTCTATCATCTATACTTGCCACTTTTCCCCGATATGTAAAGTAGCCGATAACAAGATCATGAGCCTTACAACTCCAGCAAGGAACAAATTCTCACCCAATGTCAGTAGATGTTTGTGTTAGGAGGAAATTCTTCTCTTTCACTACCCACAACACAATCATGAGACTAAATCATCATCCCAACAATTTGTCTGCCTTGCATATCTAAGTTGAAAGCCTAAAGGTCTCCAAAACATATTACCCCCTCCCACTAATGTTTTGGAATTCAAACTCAGCTCAGCCCAATTTAGGACCCCCATACCTTCCAGCCATATCCTAGAGATAATTGACCCAATTTCGCTAAGTACACAAAACTATCAACCCAACCAAATCGGCCTCAATCACTCCAATAATCAACCAAATGATTTCCTACCAGAGGTTTAGAATACCATATTATAGCCTACTTTAAAGCCCCTGAAGATCCATAATACCTATAAGTTGCTTCAACAAATATCATTCATGTATCATCTACCACAACTGAAATGAACACCACACATGCTCAACAAAATCATCAATTTTGAATAAAAAATAGTCAAATTTCCATTATCTCATGAAATTCATAACTACGCATATGAAGTCTAATCTCAGGTCAATACTCAAGAATAACTTTATCAACCACATGGGAAAATAAAATTAGGAGGGTTTTGGGGGTTGGGTATGGGTATGGGGGTGGGAAGGTAGGTATTTTGGAGGCGAAAGAACAACAAAAATTCCCGCTAGTCTGTTGTGCTTCGAACAACCGAAGATGAGAGAATATGTTATTCACCGCAATGAGACATCGACCATAGTTGGTGCAATGAGATGGACAGAATACATGGGCAGCATCTCATGTAGACAGCCCTGTCTTTTTACAAATGGGGCAGGAATTCTTCTGAACAAGCCATTGTTTGATGCAGTCTCTATGAAAATCATGTCCACACTCCAGCGTTCCGAGATCTTCTCCATGGTTATATTCTTCCTGTATCATAGAACATGAAATTTTGAGAATAGCTTTTAACAGCAGTTTAAAAGTTAAAAATATGATCCCCTATAGCTTTGCCTTTTTGCTCATTCACTCTTAAACTTGAAAAGTACACACACCGACAACAATGATTGGACTATAGGTAAAAAGGGTAATTACATCCAAAAACTTGGGATTTGCAAACGTATCACCACAATTCAAAGTTATGATATATGAAGTGGAAGAAAATGTCATTACCCGGCATATACTACAGGGTTCTGTGTCTACTTGATCCTTGGTACCATTCTCTGCATATTTACGTTGCTTCAAACCTTTCATTATAGTTTCCACAGTCAATCCAGTACAAACATTTCCGATCCGCTCCTCCAGGGCCAACAACTCCTGGAAGAAGACAATCAGCTTAAATGCTCTAGATACATAAAATGATTGGCATAAAACTGAATCCTTACCTCATAAGACATGTTATCGACATCCAAACGCATATCACGATGTCTATCATGCATATCGGCCATCCCAGCAAAGACCGACTGATCCAGAAGCATCACATCCTATTAACATAAAGCACGCAACAGACACCATACTTTTAATAACGCGATGCAGAAAAGGCAGTGAGCAAGAAACAATTACATTAGCCTAAATAATTTATCCTAGGAAGTATTTCATGATGCCAAAGAACTATCACCAATAAAGTCCACACTTTCAGGTGTTCCCCAATAAGAGATTTAACATTGGGGATATATTAGAAAGTGACAAGTCAAATAACACTAAAGCTTACAAAAGAAATATTACTTATAACCATTTTAATGCAATACACAATACTACTAATAATCTGATGGGAAAGAAATAAAAAGTAACTTACCTCAAATCTCAACCCCTCTCCTCGTCGCATGAGATTCAAGACATGTCGAATCTGCTCAAGAAAAACAAAGTTAGTTGTCCCCTGACCCTGAATGATCAAGCGAAGAGGTAAAATATTTCCAACTTTGTGTATACTACTACATACATATCATTGTATGCTTAAACACTAGCACAGTACTTGAAGACCATATAAATTATAAACTTCACCAGATTAACCTATACTTGAAGCCCATATAAACTTCACAATATTACTGAATGCACACTCTACTGCCTATTATTGGGTATATCAGATTCTCTTTCAACAGAGAATCTTAGCTATATGAGTTTCCCCAATGCAGGTCCAAGTACTTTGCATAATTGCTCAACTTTTCACCTGCCCATTGTGAATAAACCATATTCTGGCTCGCTTTATGAAGGTCAAAGACACTTTACTTATCATGGGTGCACGTGCAAACAAACAAGACACTATTATGAATAAAAGGTAAAATCTTTGTATGAGGCCAGGTGGAGCAAAATAAGAAAGCATGCATCCTAGATGATCAAGAAGCTACCAATGACATTGAAACTAGAAGAATATATCATCCCATTTTGATACAAACTGAGATATGGAAAATTATGCCAGCATTCAATTACAGTAAGTACAGTATGAACTTAGGCAGAAAAGTCTTGTGCCTGACAATGGATAAAGCAAACAATAAATGTGGCCATAGTTGCTACAGATAAAGAGGTTTCATGCTTGCCAATCAACGTAATAAAACTGCATAAATAAAAGGAAATTTATATACCTCAGACATGATGCTGCTGCTTCTTCCTTCACTAGCAGTGGCTAAATTTCTTAAAGAGTAAGGAAGGTCAAGGTTCCTTTCCAAAATAGCTGACCTCGAGCTTGTTGCCACACGATCATGCAAATGAGATCCTGATAAAAGTGCCATCTCCTCAGGTGTAAGAGAAGAGCTTGATCCAATTGCAGGAGTCGGGCCCTGACTTCCTGAGTCAGAGCCTGCAGACAACAAGGCAGACCTACGAACAATTTCTGATAATCTCCGAGGACGCTCCAGGCGGCTTCGGTGGGACCAAGCAGCTGAAGATAAGTTCACACCTGTACTGGATCCCACAACACCAGAAGCAACAGTTTCGGCAGTGGTGTTGTTTCCATTAGTGACGCTCCAACCTGTAGGATGTTCGGACAAACTTCCTATCTCTGTAACAGCAGGAACAAAGATAGGATGTTCTGAAATGCTTCTTGGAATCGGTATGTTTGTTGCAGTTGGCTCCGGGATGGCAGGGGTAGATGACCTAGTATTTCTCGAGCTAGATGCTCTACTACTCCATCTAGTTTGAGAATTTCGGCGCACAGACGCAGTGTACTGCTCATGAGGGCTACCACCATTTTCCAATGGAGGAGCTGGATTCAAGTCAAGTACATTATTTCGAAGTAATCTAGCTGAATGACGAGTCGATGGAATGTCCCTGGTGCCAACATCAGCCTCTGCAGCGAATGAATCAGAAGCTATAGGGTCTTGGTAGGGTGACCCATTAATGCGCACCCGGATATTCCTACGTGAACTTTCGGTATTACCTGAAGTAATCCTTGAGAATGGACCTTCAGAAACAGTTCCTCCAACCCCGAGCCTAAGCCTCGGGTTTGCATGCTCTGACGAGTTACTGGAGACTGGTTCATTTTGGGTGGGCAACGTAACACTGCGTGAAGCCATATGATCAGCAGGCATCGGAACCTGACATCTCTCTTCATTCTGGGAAGAGTTAGAACTTCCTGGCCCAGAAGTCTGTCCAAATTGCACTTGAAATGCTTTTTCAGGTATCGAAACCCAACGACATCGCTCTTCATTCTGGGAAGAGTTTGAAATTCCTGCTCCAGAAGACTGTCCAGCTTGCACTGTAAATGTTGCTGCAGGTACCGGAACCCAACGACATCTTTCGGCACTCTGAGAAGAGCTTGAACCTCCTGCTCCAGAAGATTGTCCAGCTTGCACTCCCAATGCTTTTTCAGATATCGGAATCCAATGACATCTCATCTCATTCTGGGAAGCATTTGAACTTTGTCCAACTTGCCCTTTGATTGCTTTTGCAGGATCCCTAACCCAATTACTTCTTTCAACATTCTGGGAAGAATTTGAACTCTCTACTCCAGAAGATCGTCCAACTTGCACCTCGAAAGCTTTTGCAGGTACCGGAACCCAATGACTTCTTTCGGGATTCTGGGAAGAGTTTGAACCTCCTACTCCAGAAGACTGTCCAACTTGCACTTCGACGGCTTTTGCAGGCATCGGGCCCCAATTACCTCTTTCGGCATTTTGGGAAGAGGTTGAAGCTCCAACTCCAGAAGACTGTCCAACTTGCACTTCGACTGCTTTTGCAGGCATTGGGCCCCAATTACCTCTTTCGGCATTCTGGGAAGAGCTTGACCCTCCTACTCCAGAAGACTGTCCAGCTTGCACTCCGACTGCTTTTGTAGGTATCGGTCTCCAATGACATCTTTCAGCATTCTTGGAAGAGCTTGAACTTCCTCCACCAGAAGACTGTCCAACTTGCATTTCGGTTGCTTTTGTAGATATCTGTCTCCAGTGGTATCTTCTTTCAGCATTCTTGGAAGAGCTTGAACTTCCTCCACTAGAAGACTTTCCAATATCCAATTCGATTGCTTTTGCAGGTACTGGTCTCCATTGACATCTTCTTTCAGCATTCTTGGAAGAACTTGAACTTCCTCCTCCAGAAGTCTGTATGCCTTCCACTTCAAATGCTTTTCTCTTGCACGCCACACGCTTCCCATCCGAAGAAAAACCTCGCCTGTCTTCATTTCCCAAAACACTAGATGAACCGAGTGAGACGTATGTGCTCGGGCGTTCAACTATTTGACAGTCATCATCCTCATCCTCATCTCCGAAAATCATGTTTAGATCCTGTGAAATGGCATCTGAACCAGAATTTGTCAACACAAAAGGCCTAGTCGGATCCTCATCGTCATCTCCAAATATCATGTTGAGATCCTGTGAAATGGCATCTGAACCAGAATTTGGCAACACAAAAGGACAAGTGGGAGCCTGGCTTCCATTCAAATCTAATTCATCATTTTCTACTGAAATAACATTTAGACCAGATCGTGACTGAAAAGTGCGTGAATGTTGTTCGGTTTTCCCTTGATTCCCGTTGACATGATTTTGTGCGGCAGCTGAACTAGTTTCTCCTGAACTCCATTGAGCATTCGGCATACCAATCCTTACGCGACGGAGATACGGAACATTAGTCCCGTTTGCCGATAACCTAATTTCTTCTAACCGATTTTGTGCAGAAGAAGTCTGTAAACTACTCCAGGTCATTTGAGACTCTATGCCAGTGTCACCTGGCATAGCAGCATGATCGAAGCTCAAACTTTCAGGCAATGTAGTGCGGGAACGCCTCTGACCTTGCATTAGAGACCAAGGCCTGGAGCTTCAGTTCGTCAGAAAATCTGAAACCATTAAACTTCATATATCAATCTAGAGTATTTTGAGAACTGAGAGTATCAGAAGAAGAAAAAACAGCAAACTAAGTACACTTAGCATGAACATCCACAGAATGGCAAAAGGATTATGAATGTTTTAATCTTGGGAAATTGGAAGAACTCGACTTTTAACTTACGAACAGGCATGAACTCAAATGCTTCAATTATCACCAAAAACAAACATTGTTGGCGCTTCAAGTAACAAGCTCAAGCAACAAAAGTAAAGTGACTCCAAACTCTTAACTACATTATAGAGTGACTCCAAATAAACTTCACTCTGTACAGCAAAAGAGGCATAATAAAGAAGGTTTTTTTATAAACCAAGAAGAAAGTATAGTCTGATTCTTCAATGAACACACTGCAATTCAACAAATTAATCTTGAAGATTGAAGCATGATTACTCAAACATACACCACACAAGTTTACAAGGAAGAAAACTGAAGACACTTGAGAAAACTGTTCAGGTGTGAATACAAATATGACTGCTGCAGCTTCCAAAACTCAATTTTTAACAGAATCAACGACAAAACATGATTTCACAAAGAATGAACAGACTTGTTACAAACCTAGAAGCAGCTCATACCAAACCTTTTCAGTTTCTAATCCATCAGAAAAAAAGATAAGCATACCCATCATCCAAAGAATCCGAACAAAACAAAACAAAACAAAACGCCGAAAAAGACCCATAAACAGATAAAACCCAGAATCCAATTACAAAAAAGAATAAGCAAGCAGCACAAAGATCAAATTTTTAACCCAGAAACATGAAAACAAGAGGCCAAAACGAGAGCTGATGTGGTCGGGCTTTACAAGGGAAGGATCGACAGAGAGAAAAAAGAATCTGAGAGTTTACCGGTTAAAGAACAGCAGATGAAACGAAGATCTAAAGTCAAGACCTGCAAAAGGAAAGAAAAAGAAGCATCAGAGCAACATCTCAAGAATCGTAAGCTAAGGAAACGTATTCACAAGCATCATCGGAAGAAGGTAGAAGAATCATCAACCCAACCCACCTGTTTGAATGAAGAGAAGAAGAAGAAGAAGAATGAGAGAAAAATAGAAACAAAACCTCCTCTCAAACCTTCAAAGAGATGGATATATAGAGAGAGAGAGAGAGAGAAGGATTTAATTTTTGTTTGGAAACTGAAAACAAATGGAATGAAATGAGATGAGGAAAAGAAAGAAGAAAAGAAAGGAGGAAAGATGAGATGGGAAATGAAATTGGGTGGGTGGTGTGGTGAGGCAAAATGAGATTAATGAGGACAACACAACACAACAACACATTACACAGCACAACAAGAGAAGAAGAGTAGTAGTATGTAGTATGTAGTATGTAGTACTACTACTAATCTACTAGTAATAATAATCTCGTCTTGCCCTTTCATTTCTTTACTCAACACAAAAACATACCCACATTCAGACTCACGCCTTCTATGCACTAATGCACAGATACTCAAAAAAAGAAGATGACAAATTCTAGCTGTAATATAATAAAGGAGGTTAAAAAAAGGAGTTGAAAAAATTCAAACTTTTCATTAATTAATGCCACTTAATTAATATTTTCAGATTTCATCGTCCGACCCGAAAAAATAACTTCCGTTCATGTTCCATTACTTCTAAATTTAAACTTAGACGTTAACCAATTTAAAAAGATTCAAACTTTCATAATGTAATTTAAATTAATAGTACCAATTATATGCAATATTTTTATAAGTTTCAGATTTTATCAATCAAACGTAGAAAAGTAATTTTAAATTCTGAGTTCGTTTTAAAGATCAGTTATAAATGTACATATTAATAAAAACGGAGTGAAATATTACATTCGTTCCGGGGAATAGTTTTAGGAAAGTGAAAAGGGTAGTAGAAAGTATTCAAGATTTTCATTAATGGGACATAAATGGAAGGTGGTATTATGTTTGTTTACTTTATGGTGAAAAGTAGGGTTGAATGAAACGAAAAAAGGGTCAAAATTTTATTGAAGAAATGAAAGAGGATGGTTTCGTCATTATTATTATGGGGCAGTGTTGGGTTGGCGTTGGCTTACCAAATGTCTTGTAGGCCTTGCGGATTACGAGATAGAAGACTCCTTTTGTTTTTATTTACAACTTCAAACCAAGATAATGATAATGGTACACTAGTATGTAATTCAAACATACAAAGCAATGTGTACTAATCTTCAAAGGTTGGCAATTGTCCTGTATTTGTGACTTTCCAAGAAGTACTACCCTAATTTACTTTTCCTTTCTCGAGTAACAACTAATGTTGCTCAAGGCACTATTCATTAGTGGAAAACAAAGTCTTTTTTAGTTTAATATGTAGATAGGAGCCTTATCTTATTACTCTTTTTCTCTCTTCTTTATTTATTATGTTGGTTC
Organism: Plantago elongata; assembly: GCA_036897095.1. NCBI lineage: Eukaryota > Viridiplantae > Streptophyta > Magnoliopsida > Lamiales > Plantaginaceae > Plantago > Plantago elongata. The sequence continues at coordinate 8,185 of JAYMSP010001220.1, forward strand.
ATCAATAAGTCTTATCATCTCTTATGTGGTGGTTTATGCATAGTGGTTTCATTACCAACAAGATATTGGCTACGGTCGAATGACTGAGAGTATGTGATTGACCGATATTGTACACCATCATTTAAAAGAATCATTTCGTTTTTATTGACTTATCCGGTCTATTGCTCTTTCAATCGATTGGAGAATCAGTTACTCATTCGTATTTCACAAAGGTATCAATATCACAAATGTTGATATGATCAGTTAATCTTGATAAGGATTTAAACACTTGACGATTGCATATATGTTGATATATTTGAACAATAAAATCTTATATTTTATTCTAAATGGAGATAACTCAGTTTTTAAGATGATTCATCTTCAATAAGAGATCGGAATTCAATTCAACCTTTTAACCCTTAAAAAAATATATTTTCTTGTAGAGGAATTCATATTTTTTAGGAGGTGGAGTAATGGATTGTATGACATTTGTCTATTGCGTAGAAATGGAATACTAAAATATATTCTTATCGGGTACTAACATACGTTGTGATGGGTTATTGAAATGTACAAACATGATCACTAAAATTTGTGGCACATATACACCAGTCACTTTATACGTGCAATGTCAAATTGCTAATTGAAAATATATCACACTATATTTTAGGTAGATACATTACAGGTACATCCCTCTAATAGTGATTTTCTAGATAGATGTGCAGAATTTTATTTTAAATATACTAGAATAAGACATTATCATTTTAGGTACATTAAAGTGAAAGTGATCAATTTGGGTACACTACTACAACCACCCATCCAATTAAAAAATTACGATCGATTTTCTGATCAAATTGATGACGTGGCTGCCGAAAGTGTGATTTTCCTCTAAATTTATAATTGATCCGTATTTGACTCGTATTTTTGTATTTGAAATTCAAATACAGAACACGTGTCGCATCCACGTTAATTCTCTATATAAATTTATAATTATAAAATGATTTAAAAATTATAAAAAATATTTTAGAAATTATAAAAATTCATTTTATATTTTTTACAAAAAAAAATAATTAAAATCTCATTAGCTACCAAGCTCTTGTATTTAACTCGAATTTTTGAAATCCAAATTGAAATACGGGACACATGTCACTCTCTTGTAACTTCTGGGTATAAAATATTTAATATAATTAAAAAATAATGTTGACAAATATTTTTAAGAATATGAAAAAAATATTTTACATTTTATTACATATAAAATAAATGAATAAAATAAAAATAAATTTAAAAACTGTGATTTACCACAATAAAAAAAAGATGAATCACTTATAAAATTCAAATACCCAAATGAAAGTTTACTGTAGCGAATTGTGTTTTTGATTTTTTTGAATTTTTTATTAATTTTATATGTAATAAAATGTAAAATATTTTTTTTATATTTTTAAAAATATGTTTGAATTTTATTAAACAATTTATACCCATAAATTAGCTAAAGTGATTTTATTTTTTATTCTTCATAAAAATATGTAAATTTTTTTGTTTGTAAAAAATATAAAATGAATTTTTAAAATATTTTTCATAATTTTTTAAATTATTTTTAATTATAATACACAATTTATACCGAGAATTAACATGGACGCGACACGTTTCCCGTATTTGATTTCAAATACAAAAATATGAGTCAAATACGGGTCGAACATGAATTTGGAGGGAAAATTGCAAGTCCGGTGCCCATGTCATCAATTCGATTGGAAAATCTATTGGAGTTCCTCAATTGGACGGGTGATTGCAGTAGTGTACCGAAATTAGTCACTCTCACTTTAACATATCTAGAGTGGCAATGTCTCAATTTAGTGTACCTATAATAAATTTTTTCCAAATATAGAGTCTATTGCTAACTTATCTAGATACGTACTATGTTATGAAGAGAATTATCGATATTATTTATCTAGAGTCTATGTTGTTAACATTGAATTTTTTCGATTAAAATTGTCAACAACATACACGTTTTATTTAATATGATGACACCTATGATTTTTTTAAAACATTGGTGTTTAAAAAAGTTAATTTCATATCATTTCTCTAAAGACTTTGTAATATATACTTTTTTTATGAACTTTGTGTTTCTTTATATTATTGGAAAAATATGATTATATCTTCTCTTTAGAATTCGATATAAATCATATAGTATTTTTATATATTTCATTTGGATTATAATTATTTATAATTTAGTTATTTTATAATTCCATTTGGAGCAAGAATTTCATTATATCACTTGATATTTGTATCTTCAAATTTCTTACTATTTGGACCATACGATAACTTTGAAATCGATTGAATGTTCGGAAAGAGAAAGGAAAAAAAACAAAGAGGCTGATTAGCTAATAAATAGGTACTAAGCCCTCGTAGGCCAATTAGTCCATATCACGGGAATCCACCATATAGAATAAGCATGCTGGTTAAACCATCACTCCTGACTGTCACGCTTTTGATTGCCCTCTACACAATTAAATTAATTACAACCTCCGGGTTTTTCACATTTTCCACTTTAACTTTCATCGATATCGCGTAAATAGTGCTCATGACTATGATAGTTCAATCTATCAATAAGTTCGGGGAATACACAAACGACTTTATTTGTATATGTAATTATTTTTATTTTTTTAAACAGCTAAATTTTTTATTAATAATAAGAGCCAAGAACACAAAAAATCTTCTCAACGGAACAATTACAAAGAAATAAGTATAATCCGTCTACACCACATCTCAAAATCCAAACCATATACTTTACAATTATACAAACCAAACACAATCCTACACAATTCAAACAAAAAACCATCAAATCTGACACAGTTACATCACTTAGCATCAATGCTACTCCATCACCAAAACATGCATCATCCGCACCAAAACATGAACCAGAGATCTCGGAGCCAGTTTCAAACTAGGATAAACCAATGTCAAATCAATAAGTATCCAGTAGTGTCTATGTTACCATTTGTATATGCAATTCTAATTATATAATAATGTTGCTTATTGATTACTTTAAAGAACGTTATCCTTGTAAGTCTATTCATACGGTCAATTACCAACATGACTTTGTTCAAACAAATCCATGCGACCTATGATTCATGAAACCACAAAGCTTATTCTTGTTTCAAAGCCGCATTGTATTCCACAATCAAGGTATTCTTCAAGTTAACTGATAAATTGCTAAAATGATCCAACTTGGCTAGCAATTTCATCTTCTTATAGAAACGTCTCCAAACTTATGTTTGTAACATGTGAAATAACATTGACGGTGTCCATATAGGGGAAGGTCGCCCCGCTCTTTAATATTAATATGGTTGTATACTTTGAGATTGATCTATTTGCTCTTCAATCACAAGTGACTATGTTCGTAAGAACTGTCACAACAACCTCTTTAGCCAAACGAGCTAATCAATGTAACTCTTGATAGCTTACTCGTCACGATCAAATACACTAGTGCAACTTTTAACAAATACTTCGACTTCCAACCCTTTTCTACCTACGTATTTATTCGTTTTTATATGTATCATACCGATGCACTATATTTAGTTATGCTATTATTATAATTAACTATGGTTAAACTTGATTTTGATAACTAGGGTTAAAGTGTGATAAATGGACCAAGTAGTTTTAGTTGGTCAAATTGATTTATAATTATAGGTAATAGACTTGACCAGGTGAGTGAGAAGAGCAAGGAGATAGTGCCACACGTATCGTCATCTTCGTTCCAAACCATACGAAACTCTTGATCATCGGACGGCCACAATTGTACCTGGATCTCACTGAAATTAGGGATTTGAAGCAGTATATATACCCTACACAGTGCTTCTTGTTCGAGTGCGGTGCAGTTAACTCCCTGCCCACCCCAAAAATAGAAGTGAAATTCACTTGCTTCTTCTTCACTATTATTACTACCATCCCAATTTTTTCACCTATCTAATCCCTTTTTTATTCCATCCCCATTCCCTCACTCAATCGTTTCGTTGCCATAGTACACCAAAAATCCTGCCTTTTTTCACCTTTTGCCTTCTTTCTTCATTTCGTTAACAATGTCGCAAGTTCAGGTGCAGCAGCAGCAGAATGTTGTGGCGGTTTCTCCCACACCGGCGGCTCCTGGCCAACAATTTGTCTCCACGTCGCTTTATGTTGGTGATTTGGATGTCACCGTCACTGATTCCCAGCTGTACGATCTGTTCAATCAGGTTGGTCAGGTTGTTTCCGTGAGGATTTGTCGCGATGCCAGCACTCGTAGGAGCCTTGGCTATGGCTATGTCAATTTCAGCAATCCTCCGGATGGTTTGTCTGCCAAATTACCCTTCTAATTGTGTCCTAATCTGTTCGGTATATACTCTAGATTAGCAATATTGCTCCAATTGAGTGTTTGTGTGGCAATGTGTTGGGTAAATACTCTAGATTCACAACATTGGTCTAATTGTGTGTTTGTGATACTCTGGATTGATAAAAAATGTGGTCTTGATTCGTTCGAAGTGGCTTATAATTTGGGCATGCAGTGATTGCTTTACGATGTGCTGTTTTGTTAACCTGTCGCTATTTATGTTGCTTGAAGATGAGCTTCTGGATTGTTAAAAATTTGTGCTTTTTACGATATGGCTTATTGATTTTTGATGTGATATGATGATTTGATGTTTAGCTTCAAGTGTGTTTCATAGGTTTTAAGTTTTAAATGCTGCATTGTTTCGAATTGTCATTTTGCTTCACTTCACTGTATCTTGTGGTGTGATGATTCAAAAAAGGATCTTGAGATTAAGGATTCTAAATTTTTAATACCTGTTTAGGATATCTGTGATGTGCGTAGAGTCTTGCCTGGTGGGAATGAATGTATTCTATTACTTTCCTTTATATCTTCTTTGATATGAATCCATGTCCCTGTCTACATTAATTGTCATATATATTGCAATGCTGTCTGCTGACATATCCTTTTTTTATGCCGTGTCCCACTTGAAGATACCTTTCTGATGTTTTGTTCTTGTTACATCATGAATAACAGCTGCAAGGGCTTTGGAAGTTTTGAACTTCACCCCGCTCAACAGCAAAGCAATCAGAGTCATGTATTCTCATCGGGATCCGAGTATTCGCAAAAGTGGAACGGCGAATATCTTCATCAAGGTACCATAGCTCTCTCGATTTTGATTTTTTGTATGTTATAATTTGTTTTATGGCTCCTTCAAGTTGTTTCGTCTTTATAAAGCCCTGCTATATCCATGCCTTATTGCTGTAATTGGTTTGATCATTTAGTTTTTGAGGAATTGGTTTTTTCTCTTATAAAATGTATTATGCATAGTTAAGAGATGTGTTGGATTTGCATAAATATAAGGTTTCCTTAATATGATTCTCTTTACTTGTGTACTTCTCTTCTTTCTAATCTCAAGAACTCCTTTTACTTCTGATGCTGTATGGGTAAAGCTGCATTGTGAAAATCTTCTGTTTCTTTTTAAATTGGTTTCTCTTATAAAATGTATTATGCATAATTAAGAGATGTGTTGGAATTGCATATATATATATATATATATATATATATATATATATATATATATAAGGTTTCCTTAATATGGTTCTCTTTATTTGTGTACTTCTCTTCTTTCTAATCTCAAGAACTCTATTTACTTCTGATGCTGTATGGGTAAAGCTTCATTGTGAAAATCTTCTGTTTCTTTTTAAATTACTGTCAACATCTTTTGTACATTTATTTCCCCCCTAATCCATTGAAGTTGCATCTTATTCATTGTTCGGGTGCAGAATTTGGACAAGACAATTGACAACAAAGCATTGCATGACACCTTTTCAAGCTTTGGAAACATCCTTTCGTGCAAGATAGCGACGGATCCTAGTGGCCAATCCAAGGGTTATGGGTTCGTACAGTTTGAAACCGAAGAATCAGCACAATCTTCTATAGATAAGTTAAATGGCATGCTTATGAATGACAAACAAGTTTATGTTGGACATTTCCTTCGTAAACAAGAGAGGGATAGTGATTCAACTAAGACTAAGTTTAACAATGTTTTTGTGAAAAACCTAGCTGAGTCTCTTACAGATGATGATTTGAAAAAGATTTTTGGTGAATATGGTACTATCACTAGTGCTGTAGTGATGAGGGATGCAGATGGAAAGTCGAAATGTTTTGGGTTTGTCAATTTTGAAAATGCTGATGATGCTGCTAAAGCTGTTGAAGCTCTAAACGGGAAGAAATTTGATGAGAAAGAATGGTATGTTGGTAAAGCTCAGAAAAAGTCGGAGAGAGAGCAAGAACTTAGGAGTAAATTTGAGCAGACTGCCAAGGAAGCTGTTGATAAATACCAAGGACTTAATTTGTACATAAAAAACTTGGATGATAGCATTGACGATGAGAAGCTGATGGAATTATTCTCTGAATTTGGTACTATAACATCATTCAAGGTATTTCAATTAAATCTTATTTCTCTTTACTGCCCGGCTCACTATCAGCTCCCATTTTTACTAATTTAAAGTTGACCCCTCACTGCAGGTCATGCGAGATCCTAGTGGAGTAAGCAGAGGGTCAGGTTTTGTTGCTTTCTCATCCCCCGAAGAAGCTTCTCGAGCTGTAAGTTGACACAACATATCAATTAGATGATTTTTACTCATTGAGTTTAAGGTTCTGAGCTGATATAGTACATGGTTTTGTTTCAGCTTTCTGAAATGAATGGAAAAATGGTAATCAGCAAGCCACTGTATGTTGCACTTGCGCAACGAAAGGAAGATAGAAAAGCAAAATTACAGGTAATGGCCGTTTGAATCAGTAACTATCAATTTTAGTCTCATAATAATTTTACTTGCAATTATAGAAATTACCAGTGCTAATGTTTCTGGGCATCATTTTCTTGGCTGTAGACATTTTCTTAGTGTAGTTGAAAGAGTGATATGATACCCTTTGATTATTTGATATTGGAGTTGGTGAACCCTTGTCTCTTCTTTGCAACTTGTGGTTGATGTATAAATATACTAAAAACACCATAGAAGCTTCTCATGTAGTTTTACCCGTGCTTCCTAGGCTCTGCTTTAAGCGCATTTTATTTTCAAATTTCATGCCAGATTCACATATCCAAAATACTTCCAGGCACTGCACACAACAGTTAATATTGGTTGATTGCTCCTGTGAGATTCTATTTTTCTGATTTTTGAAGCCTATGGAAGTAAAATGCGTACTACCTTAAGATTTATGACTCGACAATCTGTACTTAATTCATAGGTGATAGATCTTATCTGGTCTAATATTGATAGGAAAATGTCTGCTGATGATGAAATGGGTTTCTCTTGTTATAATAGCTGCAATTCATGCAGTCACTTGTTTATCTTGTCGATGTTGCACTTACAAAATGTTGGTACTGGAGCATTTTGTTATATTCTTGTTTAAGCTTTATATTTTTAGTGAACATTAATGATTCTCAAGCATGACATGTTCACTTTCAGTATAACTTGTTACAGAAGATTGTTCCGCATGGTCGATGTCCATGACAACATTCTTGCTTTCATCTCTTTGTGTCAATTCCTGTTAGATTGCATTCACTAGGATCTTGAACTTGGCTTTATGATAAAGATTCTCTGTTAATGCAGGCCCAATTCTCAATGAGGCCCATGGCACCATCAATGGGCCCACGTATACCGATGTATGCGCCAGGTGCTCCTGGAATGGGGCAGCAGCTGTTTTATGGGCAAGCTCCTCCTGCAATGATTCCGTCTCAGGTATACCATTTTTTCTATTGTCACTTGTGTGGTTTTAGCATGACATTTGGACTTGGAGTTCCTTTCAGTTCTCTTCAACTTAAGAACTGGATTATTTGTGCCCACAAGAATGCACCAACACGTGCATATAGATGGCTTGTTCTAAAATTTTGACTGGTGATTGAATACTTATAGTTATTATTACGCCTAATATCTTTTTCTGGGCTGATTGGTTGTATGATTCTATCACATCATAATTGTTATGCTCTTCGATTTTTTCCAGGCTGGATTTGGCTATCAACAGCAGCTTGTTCCTGGCATGCGTCCTGGTGGTGCTCCAATGCCAAACTTCTTTATGCCAATGGTTCAACCGGGTCAACAGGGTCAACGCCCAGGTGGAAGACGGGGGGCTGGTCCTGCCCCACAAGCTCAGCCTGTTCCCATGATGCACCAGCAGGTTGGTTTTGCTCGAATTACTTCTAATTTGCACTTTTTATTTCAAATTTGCTGACCATGGTTTACTGAAACCTAGATGATGCCAAGGGGACGGATGTACCGTTATCCTCCAGGCCGTAATGTCCCAGAAGCACCAATGCCTGGTGCTGCAGGAGGAATGCTCCCTGTTCCTTACGACATGACTGGTATGCTTCCTCGTGATGTTGCTGTTCAACAGCCTATGCCGATCACTGCTCTGGCTTCTGCCCTTGCTAATGCTACTACTGAACATCAGAGAATGGTAAGCTTCCAAAAGATTTATTTAACATAACAAAAACAAATTGCCCACACAAACCTTGGAAAAAGTTGTCGTTCCTTCTGAAGTTTGCATTTTTGTCATATTGTTCATATGCTATATACTGGTTGGGCTTAATTCTCTACTTTTCTACAGATGTTGGGAGAAAACTTGTACCCGCTGGTTGATCAGCTGGAGCATGAGCATGCTGCCAAGGTTACAGGAATGCTTCTCGAGATGGACCAGACGGAAGTTCTTCATTTGCTGGAGTCTCCGGATGCTTTGAAATCCAAGGTTGCTGAAGCTATGGAAGTGCTGAGAAATAATGCTGCTCAGCAAACAAATGCTCCAGCTGAGCAACTGGCATCACTCTCTCTTAACGAGAACGTCGTTTCTTAAGGCTTTTGTTGAGGTTTAGCAATAAAACGTTCCTGTCCAAACAATCTGGGTGATTTTGTTTCTTTTTTGCTACTGAGGATTGTTCTAGACTAGGATATTCTTTTGCATGCTTCTAGGGTTTTAAATTCTTTAATCTTTTCCTTTGTGGACTAATAAGTTCGTTCAGATTGCTATTTCCTTTCATGGATAATAATCTGCAGTATGCTTTCCATTACTGTTCATTTTTCCCTCAATGGTTGATTTATTAAAGTCATGCTTGTGCTATTGAAATTCGTAATGCTGGTAAATTGGTAATGCAAGTTCTCTAAGTGATTCAATTGGGTATGATTTGCTGTTGCTGAGTTTCCGAGTTTCTTTAATGTTGACGGGTATTCCAGCCCTTCAAGTTGCGGGCAAAGAGATTTGCTGTGACTTGCAAATTGAATCCCTATTGCGTGAAGTACTCTGAATGGAGGTTTGTGTTTCTTGGAGTGAACATATATTCGAGCTCAAATGCCCAATAAGTTTCATTGGAGTCGAGGTGGTTGAGTAATGGAGTAGTATAAGCCCGAGGTGTAAGAGTCAAATCTCTTTTGTTTGATTTTCTCCGAGTTGAATATTGTGTTTCTCTGAATGAATTTTGTACATAAGCATTATGATCTCAAAACCCCCAATGAGAAGTTTAGCCAATACATCATCGCCTACTGTAGAATGATAACAAAAAGAAGATGAAAATCAAGAACAGTGGTGTCTCTTCAATGGGTACTCATTTAGTCAAACATTCCACTTCAAAATGTCTAACACTTTTGCACTTTGCAGTCAGAACTTTAAGATAAGAGGAATCATTCATCACTAACATGAACCAGAAGTAAAGAGTACATGCACCTGGAGAAACATGAATATGATCATAAACTTGAGTCTTTCTTGTTTCTTGATAAAGATAACAAGAAAAACATTTCATACAGCTGAGGCTAAACATTAACCAATAACCAACAACATTAATACATATATATTAAGTTAGAGACAGAGATGATTAATAGTTTAATACTAAGAATCTGAGCTAACTGCACATGACCCCTATAGTTCAATCTGAATGCAATTTACCTCTACAAACAGGCAAATTCTCAACTTATTCATCTTGAACCAACTTATTCTTAGACCGATTCTGGAAACACAAAGCTGCTAGTCGGAGGTAAAGTGCATATGAGCCGAACCATATAGTGGTGAAGTGCAGTTAGCCCGATAAATGGTGGTCTAAGAATTTCTTCCTTCAGGGTGCAATGGGAACAATTTGAGGGTCCTATCGTCTTCTTCATCCCTGTGTTCTCGTTCTGTATACCAACCATGCCCATTTGCTTCATTCTCTAAGAACTGATCAAATACCCAAGTGCTGCATTTTCTCTTGTATGGGACACCATCTGATTCTACCTCCGAAACGTCTCCCTGCACCAATTTTATAGTCAAATTTTGTAACTCTCTCTTAGGTTACTAAATTATCACATTGATCCCAAGTAGGAACCTGAGAAAATTATTAATTGATCTAGTATGTTAACTAACGAACATATGAAAGATACTTGCACACTTGCAAGTAAGGCGTACCTTATTAGGTGACAATACAAGTGAAGTCGTGGTAGTGCTAAAAGGCGAAGGAGGCGTCCTGGGACTCTGACTAAGAGCAAGTGAATTACGCTTCTGCTTCTGCCTCTCGCGTGCTTTATGATTTTGGAACCAGTAAAAGACGTTCTTGCCTTCGATTTTGCCAAAACTGGAAAGTTGGGAAGTTATTTGTTCGATCTGCTGAGCATTCGGAGTACGCATACCCCCTCTGTAGAGCATTTCCAGAATTCCTATTTGTTCTTGTGTAGGGTTCCATCTTGTCCCACCAGGCAGTGACTCTACCACCTGGTCATGCATTATTAATTGATTGAGAATATATTTGTGAATAATATACTCTCAAAATTCAACGCCTATTTCGAATAATGCCAGATTTGTATACCAAACCACATAATAATGCTGCACTAATATGAATATTTCACGTCGTCATGCTCATTTTTCAATTTTGCGGGCCAAACTAAATCTATATCATGTTAGATTTCATATCTGTCCAATTGACCCACTATTCTACTTTTAAAATTTGTGTTAGATTTGCTTTAAAGCTTCTCTAGATAAAAAGTTGCAAAAGACGACTTTAATTTTCAAGTTCTAGTAGACTTTGGTATATGCTTACAACAGAACAGTGTTAAATTCGTGTAGTAAGGCACATTTTCTTTGTTGAGGAATTATACGTACTAAAGCGCAATTGCATAGTAAAGTGTTTAGATTTGAACACTCTATTGGTCTAGGCTTTCCAGGGGCAATGCACCCTCTTTCTGGACCAATGCTGCCTGGACATTGCCAGGAGGGGAATGGGACGGCACATATGTTAAAAGATAACACGTGTGTCCTAAGATGAGCTCAACGAGAGCGAATGTATGTGTGTAATAGAAGTATGAAAACTCATTTAATTATTAATTCATGTATGAATATAAAGTTACAAATCATGAAAAATTGTGAAGTTGTAGAGCATGAAGCTAATGTACAAATAGTATAGAGCTAACATGTGAGACTATAGTTGGTCTAACCAAAAACAGGAAAGGTAATGCAAAATATGAGTAGCACATATAGTATGAATTATGTTGGCATATATATGGTGGAACCAAGTGCTATAGACCTAAACTATAGGTATATATGTTCTCAAAATACACAAATTACGATGGTTTCACACATTTTTAAATAAATTTGAACGTTTTAGAAGAGATGGTACTATAGGTAAGTCGTGGTTTATAATATTCATGAAATATAACTAAAAAACGATTGTCAAACTTGTACGTACATGTGGTGCAGCCTCTTTCTTGTGACAGTCCGAGGATCCTATTTTCCTAGGACCACTTTCTGGCCTTATGAAGCTCTTCAGATCAAAACTGCTAAAGGCTGTGGTGCTGGATTGGTTTGTCGTCTCTGTATCCGTCTCCGTGGCGGTCGGAAGTTTGGGAGCGAGAGGGCGGAGACGCTTGCAGCTGAGGCTGAGTGCTGGTGATTCATGCTCCCAAAATCCACGTGCTAGCTGATGAACCTTCATGGTTTGATGAATTCCCATGGGTGACATTTTGATGACCAAATGTGGTTGTTATATAGAGCAAGTAAAAAGATACTACTACTAGTAGCTGCTAGTACTAAAAGAGAGGAGAAGGACGAAATTATTAACAAAGGACAAGAGAAATAGAAAAAGTTGGCAATGTGGCAAAGATTAACGAGACCAAATGATGAGGTGAGGTTGACTTAAGATTTCCATGTTAAAAAGGGTAATGGAAATTAAAGGTTTGATAGAAGTGGTGATGGGAATAATCTAGTCTTTTCTTTAAAAGAGCACCTACCATTGTTTTTTTATATAATGCTTGCAAGCTAGCTTTTGCTTCAACTATTTGTAATGTTACAAGCTTCAATTTCAAAAACTTGTATCAATCATCCACCTAAAGTGGTACATGGATTGATGAACATACTTGATTGTAGAAATAGTTCCCTTTTCAGTGACTAATTATTACACCTAATTCTCCATTTCAAATGGATATCTACATTTGCATTTGCAACATATGTTTATCACACCATGGGTGACATTGTGTAGCAGGCATGGATCCTCTCAACCACAATCACAATGAAGACTGGTGAGGAACTATTGATCTCATCCATTAAGTATAAGAAATCGCCTCTTCAAATTGTATACCAAGTAGCTAATCTGGTAACAATATTACTCAACAATTAATGATGTTGAGGGATGTGGTATGCGAGGAGCGAAACATGGACTCTCTATCAAAACTCGTGTACTCTCCCCGTTTACAACTTTTTAATACATCTTAGTACAAGTATAGGAGAACTAAAATTAAAGATTATATATGAAGATGGTAAAATGTACCATTTTTATGTCATTGCTATGATAAATCTGGTTAAGATTAGACAATCAACCCAAGAACTCTTATGTACGGTATAAGACTTAGAACATTAAATATGTATTCTATTAGATAAACTCCAGATTTACACGATCACAGTGTTAAAGAGCGCAAACAAACCTATATATCTAGGCCAAGTAGATCGACTAGCACACAAGTATACATAGCCACATATCCATGAAACTTCCCGCAATTAAAGAGACGTCTACTCTCTAGGATTTATTTCGGGGTATACTCATAAACTCATTTTTACATATCTCTTAACTGAAAGAATTTTGATGTATTTATAATCTCTACAACTACTATGGACCACTTGACTTAATAATAATCTCTTAACCATATCTTCTACTTAACTAGCAAGAATTACCATCTACTAATTATTCTTCATAACCAAGTAAACTTAACTATCAAGATAAGATCTAAATATATCTTCTACTAAAAATACATAACGACAGCTAAATAATAATAATTAAGTTCGAATCCATAATTGATTACTAGATCGACTTTGCCTTTACTTTCAATACAATGAGGAATCATATATCATCTTTTATTATTTATTTGGTGTATATCAACTTATTTTTCACTTTTACATCATGAATTTCTGCAATATGGAGTACTAATGATCCATTACAAAAACCACAATATGCCTATGTGAATTTTCGAAGGCAGGTGAACATAGATTTGACATTTTGTATAGTTCACGCGTCTTAAATTCGTTCGGCCGCTATTGTTTAACGTGATATGGAACAATGGTACTGGATTCTAGAATCAAGATACACGGTGTCAAACCTCATTTCTCAACCAGAGATATTTGGAGGGAGCAAACAGTCAAATTTCGATTTTTTTTTATAAGTAGATACTATTAGTAATCTGATAATCTTCAACCGGAGATACAATTCTTGAATTTTCACACAAAAAGGACTAAATAAACAGAATCAAATCAACATTTCAACAATATAACATTGACAAGAAGCAAAAAGCCAAAACTGCTAGACTATAACCGGTCCTAAAACGTTGAAATGCCAAATTTGCTGAGTCGATCTATCAACATCTCGACATGTATTTATTGATCTCTATCACACTCAATCATTAATCCACATCGTACTTTATTATCGTTTTTTATCACCCTCAACCGCTGTTTTTTATTTAAATTTAACTTTTTCATTATTTTAAAAATAATAATTTAAAATATATTATATAATTTTCAAGAGAATTATAATCTTAAAAATTATAATCAGTCACAAATACTCACATTACTCAAAATTAAGGATTACAATTAACAAGAAAGAGGGCAACATTCACATGAACCCTAACTTAAAATTCTTCGATTGTTTTAATTTATTTTTTATTACTGAATTTTATGTTTTGTTTAATCTCCTACTTTGAATTTTAATTTAATTTTAATTATTAGTTTTAAAATTTTGTTTAAAGATTTTAATTTTGTTAATGGGGTATTGAATATATGGAATTTTTTTAATGATATTTAAAAATTATATTTAAGCGATGTTGGTGGTTAGAGTAACACGTAGCGCAACACCTTATGCGATACGACTGACACTCATGGCAACACTAAATGCGAAAGGTAGGAGATTATTTGATCTCAACCGTTGAAGTTTTAATCTAATATGTTAAAATAGGTGATTAACGTCAGTCAAGGTGACACCTTGACTAACGATAGAAGTCCCTACTCACATACCCTACTTTTTACTAGACCCGACAGTCTTGACCCAAATCCGAAACCCGACCCGAGATGACTCGAACCCGAAAGTAGACCCGGAATTATGACGTTCGTCATACATGAAAATGATCCGAGATCCGATCAGAATCCGAAAATGACCCGAAATTGTCATACCCGAAACACGAATTGACCTGTCTGAAGCAACCCGATTAGAATTATATGAATAGACCCGATCCGAAATGACCCAAATTAGAATTGACCTGAAACCACCCGACCTGAAATTACCCGAATTTAGAACCGACCCGATCCGAATGGACCCAAATCATCCGGCAAATGACCCGAATTAGAATTGATCCAAAATTATTCGATCTGAAATGACCCGAATTAGAATTGACTCGAATCACCCGACGCGTACTCAAACAATTCGAAACGACCCGAATTAGATTTGACGCGAAATCATAAGTATCACAATGCATTCCATTACTAGATGGCACCGTTTAAATCACGAACCTCTTATAATTTGTTGATGTAAAAGGAATAAACTAAAGTTATTGTATGTAATCTAGATTTTTTATTGTACAATAGGAAAGTTGGTTGGACATGAAATATCTCTTTTATTAAATCTCATATAATTTTATCTACAAAAATTAAGAAAATATTTTGAACATATTTTTGAATTCACCTCGATAAAAAGATTCCATAGACATTAATCTTGAATGCTACTTTTATAAAACTAGAATGATCGAAACATGTAGCGGATGCTTTTTTCTTCTTCTTTATTTTCACTTAATTTTTCAATCTTTTAAAAATGATGACTTTTAAAGTTTATCCAATAAATTTGTAGCTTTTAGTCTCTATTTAAAAAAAGTTAAAAGTAAATGTAGGTGTGATTGAATTGCATTAAGTTCTTAATTAAGCAGTTAACTCATATTAGTATATGTTCTCCATTTACAAGTATAATTATGTATCATCTTTAATTATTTGAATATGACTTTAAACTCTTCATAAACCATTGAATAATTCACTTGCAGAACTATAATATTCATTAACAGGTCTAAGACAAAAATACAATATAAGAAGAAACATGATTATTAAAATGAAAAGGACTACAAAGATGTTAATCTGGTACATTTACCTGAAGCATATTACATAGTAAGTAGCAAACTAATTACATCCTCATTTTCTTTGTCAATTCAAACCTAAAGTCACAAAACTCTAATTAAAGAAGTCTTTCACAAGTTAGAAGTTAGAATACAGAGACTTTCAACAGTAATAAAGTATATTGTATAGTATATTAAAAATGTGCATTGCATAAAACTACCTCAAGATTCGACCCGAAACCATCCGAAATATTTTAGTTCGAAAACGACCCAAATTTGAAGATATTTGACCCGAAACAATCCAAACTTTTTTAATCCGAAAGGACACAAACCCGAATAACACCCAAATCCGAAGATAGTCGACCCGAAACAATCCGATTTTAATTCGAAATGACCCAAATCCGAACAATATCTGAATTCGAAGTGACCCGGATGTGAAGAGACCCGATCCAAAGTGACCCAAAATATCAATAAACCGAACGATCCAAACCAAGTTATCATCCGAACCCGATCCAACTTGAAAATGACACGAAATAAAAAGTGGACAAGAATGACCCGACCCAAATTAACCCGATTTCAGGTATACTTTTTACCTGTACCTCTAGTGCCTCAAGGTCATTAGCGAAGGGGATTTCTTGCAATCAAGAATGAGATTGATAAGGTATTTATCTCTTTGGTTAGCTAGATAACATGGCATAATTGGAGAAGTCATAGTTATATATATGATCCCGCGAGTTAATGAATGTTGAAGCTAATCTTGTGAGGCCATTAAATTGTCGAAAAGATATACTCCACTTGGTAATTGTGCGGTCTAAATAGTTGGGTCTCGAGTAGAAGAGTTCCGGACATTCTTGATACTCCAATTGAATTGTAAACACCCGTCATCTGAGTTACCAGGAATAGGAAATTACACCAACCAATACTGATATGATATTTCCTTGTGAAAATTGGAATGAATGTGTTGTGGCAGTATATGACATAATTGGCACAAGAAAGAAACAGTAGAAAGAATATGATTTAGTGGTCAAAAGGAACTGTAGAAATGTTGAAGAAAAAACTCCCGAATTCTCTTCCTCTTGCTCCTCCTATCAATCAGCATCCATGAGTGGAACTTTTCTTTATTTTCACAAGTGACTTTCACTGAGAAAACCATAATTGAAGCAAAACAAAGAAACCAGTGAAATGAAGAAAAAGAAGGGGTGAGAATTATAAGCGTGCGTGTGGGTAAAAATGGTAACATGCGTGGGGGTTGGGTAGTCTCATCATCAGTAGACTCGAGTGTGCTCTTGCTATTTTCCTTGCTTTCATCATAACTTGTGTCCTCTGCTTTTCGGTGCCATTTTCTATCAACTTTTCTTTAAAATCATATTAATTTACCAATGAAATAATAATAATAAGTATATGAATTCATTGAATGGATAAAATCTTTAGAGGGAATATGAAAAAGGTTCCTCCAATCCCAATACCTACTTCTAAATGCCATACACTTTTCCATTTTCAAGCTTTGTCTCTAACAGATACTATGCTGAATCAATCACTCAATGAATGCCGTTTTTCTTCTCATGTTGAAATTAGTGACCAAGACTCATACAATTAACTTTTGCACCGATCTTTGTACCTCATGTACAATTCTACTGTACATCTATGTCTTCACTCTTGCAACGAAGTCGATTTAGATAGCCTCTCAAAAGGTAATTTGATCCTGTTGGTAAGCTGAAATAGTTGTCCTACTCCTAAATCTTATAGAGATATTTTCAAGTGAATATTTAACATGTTTCTAGTGCGAATCTGTAAATCCGAACTCAATATGTGACAATGGAGCCTAAAGCAAGCAGATAAAACCAGACTAGTTTAAAACGCAAACATCAACTTAATTAAACCATTCATGCACTCTCATAACAATGTAGAAATGATCTCAACTACACCTTTTGTAAGGGGAGAGAGATTCACAATGTGGTCTCGGAATTCAACATTCCAGCTCAATTTTACTTGGTTTAATCCCCAAAAAGGCAAATTTAACTGAAACAATTATATGCCTTAAAGAACAGCACTGATCCTTGACTTTTCTAATCATACTACACTAAATTACAACTTGGGTGGCCTTGATATATGTTTTCCTTTACTTGTTGCAGTAGTATTTATACTAGCAGTGAGAATATATATATATATATATATATATATATATTGTGAATTCTAAATGGATTGAGTGGATTATATGAAAGCAAAGCAAAGCAAAGCACAGACAAACTGAAAGCCATGACATGCATTTGCCTTTGCCTTTACATATATTCTAATTCTAATAGTGTTTTTAATTTCTCGGGAATGACTACTATTCATCCAATTTCGTCGACTGTACAAGTCCACCAGCCAACCTTTTCTCTTCTTTATATAGCACATTCTGTCATGCAATGTTCTATGTGTGATTCTGGACATTTATACTCTAAACTGTGCAAATAAAAGTAATGCTTAATGGATAATAATTTGTCAAAAATGAAACAAATTGTAATTAATATTGGAGTGTGATATATAATTGTTTGGGACTGATCAATTTACTGAAGTTTTATCAATCCCTATTTTGTTCGACCAAACATGTCGTGTTTTGTCAAATCATTCCAAATATTGCGAGAGAGACAGATTGGAATTTGGGACTTTTAACATCAAGATTGGCCGCAAATGAATGTATTTATCAACGAGCATTTGATACAAACTTACATTATTGATCAGCGCAGCGCAAAAACAAAAACAACTCCATATTTGCCCACTCTACACGGCTACACCATTACAATTTACAGGTAATCAGGAATATATACGATTAGTTTCCATTAATTACCAAGTGTTCAGTTAATCGTCGACCAGTCAAATTACAAATTGTTGCTGGGAGTTGGATCCCACACAGTGGAGAAAACGGTGGGATATACACCATCATTGTCATCTTAACAATACATCGTAATATTTGCACTACCTCACTCCCTTTTCACTTAATTTCCCTTCATTATTGCATTTCCGCCTCGAGTAGGAACACCTCGTGTACACCTATACGAGAAGGGCGAGCGAGATTAATATGTTCATTTCATATGAAAAAAGAGGAAAATAAATCCATATCTGATCCACTTGTATTTTGATGGGTGTACATTGTCTTGCCCTTAATATAAAAGTATGCGTCAATTGATATAAGATATTTTAGAAAGAAAATAAGAATAAAATTATTTTTATATAGTTTTTACTACTCGTCATTGTTCAACGAAGTTTTTCGGTTCAATATGGATTGGGCTTAAAAGAAAGACGATGCATTTAAAGATATAATTTAATTAAATTAATTTCGTATCAATCATACCTGCAAGGGTTGCTCAGTTAGTTAAAAAGGAAGAAGAATATCCTCTCATTCCCAAGCTCAAACTCCACATAGATCTAAGTTATATGATTTATACCTTCTAAGTGACTATTATGTGAGTCCGTGAAATTTACAGTTCATCCAATACACAACCAAAGATAGTGTATGTGAGTTTCTAACGTCATTAATAGAAGAATCCATATTAATCTTTTCATGGGTTTATCTATAGAAATTTTATTGAGAATTCTACTCCTTAAAGTTATAAGTGGTATCCAACTTCTCGGCACATCTTAGACAACGATTCGCTCATCCCACCGGTAGCAGGCGGGAGGGGAACAAGCATTACTGCCCCGGATTGGAGGAGTTGGACAACGATTCACTCATCCCATATTCCCATGTGTTGATTAAGTTGTTTACATGTGCCCGTGTGGTTGGGAGGAATGTAACCAAGTTCTCCTGAAAGTGGTCTTGAGTTCAAGTTCGTATCATTTCGTTTCAAATTTTTATTTGTTATATTATATGTTGTTGAAATTTACTCGTGCATTTTCCATGGCTTCCGTCGCAATAGAAATGCAAACAAAATTGCAGAGGAAAGTTTGATTCACGTCCATACGTTCCTATATAATATAACTAGCAAATTGACACGCGGAAACCTGCGTGTAACACTTAATCTACATTTTCAAAAGAAATTGCTTGAATTGAAATCTGGTGTAAAAATAATGCACAACATAATTACCTAATAAATTGGTTTAGTTGAGTGAAGTTCTCTTACATTTAAACTAAAGTAATGGAAGTTCAGTGAACATATACTACTGGACATGTAAAGATATCTGCAATTCCCAAAACAAAATAAAAATAGAAAAGGACATCAATTTATGATGAACAGAACCATATGAACAATAATCAGATCCATCCAGATCTGTTAGAACTACATAGCACGATAAGTATTTTGGGAATTCAGTTTGTGCAGCATGGCATAGAACTATATACAATCCCTGAGAGTTTACAACTACCAATATGAGAAATTGTGCTGAACATCATAAATAAAGCTAACCAATATGACATCAGGAGTGATAAATTGAGCTTATGCAACCATCAAAATGTAAGGTTAAACATGGAACTCTCACTCAGACACTTCATCTCCGCCCTAGAAATTCAAAGAAACGTAATAAGTCTTTGAAAACCAAAACATGGCAGGTTATAATTTTTGAGGAATAAGGAACACTTCAAGTTTTCTAGAGGCGTCAACATTTTCAAAATGTATGCAATGAGTAAAGTTGAGTTGAGACACTAACAGAAAACACAATCATGTTAAATATAGTAGATCCAATATGAAGGAGGATAAACAGAGAAGCTATGTGAGTAGGTAAAATATGAATACAATACCTTGGGCTAAGTGATTACAGAACTGATTTTGTTCACACAACTTAGCAGTACCGTCTCGAAGATTTAAAGGGCCCTGTGCCAATTTAAAATCAGGTCCTGATTATTAGCAAAGTAAACTTTATTATTATTAAAATGAAAAAAATATAATAAAAATGAAAAAATAAATTTTAATACCCCCTCTGTTTTATCTTCTTGCGAAGTCGAACACAAATTTTAAGAGGAAAAAATAGAAAACATGGAGATAAAGTAAGAAGAATAAATATAATTAATATGGCAAATAATAATTAAATTGGAAGAGGTAGTGTATAAAGTAGTAGAAATATTTTTCATTTAAGTGATGAGAAAATAAAGTTGGGACGGACGAAAAATGAATACGGGAAGATGGAGTTGGAATGTGGGAGTATTATATTATGAGAAAAAGTTATACTTGTAAATATTTTGTTAAAAGTACAAATAAAACAACATATTGAAAATGTAAAAGACATAAGAATATATGAAAATGAGTTGCAAATCACTTTAGTCGTAAAATCATTGTATAACCAGAAAAATCATATTACTAGATAAGAAGTTCGACAAATATAAATATATTAAATAATAATGAAAGAGAGAATTATTTTCCACTTTTATATTTAGTTTTCATAAAATTATTCTGAAAAAGGTATATATCTAATTCTAACATGTGAAAGGAATAAAAGAAAAGCATAATAAATTTGAAGGATAAAAATGTGAAAGAAAATATAAAGGAGTAGAGAGAAAAAAGGAGTAAGGAATATTAAAAGAAATGGGAGAGCTAGAGTGTCAACCCGTAACCTTTATACAAATTGACCTTTTAAACCCATTTAATGGTCATCAGACCACTCCAATAGCATTAAATTTACTATATATTTTAATATACATATAGACATACATATATAATATGGGGCCCTTTATTTTAGGGCCGGTGCGGTTGGCTCAGCCCGCACAGGGCCTTAGTCGGGCATGGCTGCAACATTGACATCAGCGATGATGTGAATGTTAAAACATGTGAACCATGTTAGTTTATAGATATCAGATTCAAGTATGAAATATAGAAGGATAAACATGAGAAGGAATGTTTCTGGCGTAGCATTAATTCTGATTCTAATGCGTGTAAGAATAGTTCTTCGTATACCACATTTCTTGTGAAAACGCCTTCATGGTCATCCAAATTGCCCTTTTTAACTAATACTCTTGTGCTCAATTGAGAAACTCCCCGTGAAAGGGAAACATATAGTTGTCCATGACTGAATACATGGTCCGACAAGTATATCCCAACATGAGGTATCGTTTGGCCTTGTGACTTGTTAATTGTCAAAGTGAAGCTAAGACGTAGTGGAAATTGCTTTCGTGTCATCTGGAAAGGTAACTTTGCATCCTCAGATGTTTGAAGAGGTATGAGTGGCAAGAAAACTCTTGTTCCTTTGAATTTCCAAGTCAAAATCTCTGCATCAATAAAGTTTCTACCGAAGTTATGACAAATCAACCGCGTTCCATTGCAGAGACCAATCATGGGGTCAAAGTTTCGCAAGCACATCACTGGAAATCCTTTCTTCAACTTCAACTCATGAGGTGGTAGATTTCCAGCAGAAATTGAGTTTAGAAACTCAGGTAAAAATAGGTTGTGATGATCTTCTGCTGCTGAATCAAATGAGTAGTATGTGATTACATCTCCACCATCAAATCCACCAATTACTCTGTCATTTAACTTATTCACATCATCATTCAAAGGTGTTATTATTGCTCGTTGCATTACGTATTCTCTGTTGTGTAAATTATTACCCAAATATGAAAAAAATAGAAGAAATCAACATATCAATAGAAGATTCATCATCCCATGGTATAACCATGGATTCAGAGATTCTAATCATGTCATTGTTGATAGTTGGCTCGACTCTATTGCCAACACGCAAAACAAAATTTGAGTAGTTTTGATCTTGTTGTGCACGAATATTGTCAACTAACTTCAAAACAGTCACATGTTGCCATAAATGTGAGTAAACTATACTTGATTGAACGGTTTGCGTTCTTGTACGCCTGACAACGACAAGAACAACTTGGAAAAATTCACCGCAAAAAACCATGACCTTTCCCCCAAAAGGTAAGTCCATCTCAAGCATATCACGGAAAGTTCGATCCACGACTTCAATTGCATTTCTATGGGCCATTGGTGCCTCATCCCATATGATGGCAGACGCATGACGCAATAGTTAGACACATATCAGATTGTTTGATGAAATTACAAAATGATTAGGAGTCCAATTTAGGTGGGATTCGCAGCCTGGAATGTGATGTTCTGTCACCAGGAAGTTGGTTTGCAGCAATCCCTGATGTTGTTGTTGCAAGAATGACGTGACCATTTTTCCTACACGAAGCAAGAAGTGCACGGTATAAATGTTTTTCCAGTTCCACCTGGACCATCAACGAAGAAGACAACACTCTGCTTGGCTGAAAGTGCATTTGAGATGGTATTAAATGCAAGCATCTGAGCTGAATTGAGCTTAGATATGGCATTTAGATCTTCCTGAGATAGTGCGATTCTGTGTTCTTCTTCAACCAAACTGGATGATACTTGAATATGCTGAAATGTTTCACTAATATGAGGGAGGTCAAACTCTTCTAGTCTTCTATTATGTAGGCTAAGCAAGGCACTTATGTCATGGAGTAATCTTGATTGGACATACAGATTGTTTGTATCACTTGAACCAGTATAGTCTTCAATCATGTAACTGTCACAGAAGATCAAGATTGTGACAAATAATTTCCTTAGAGCTGCAAGCATCCTCACCTCTCTTGCCTCCTCCAAGCAATTTCGAATACTCTCATCTCCCTCAAGAATACCCAACTTCTCTGCTGCTAGATTAAATGTGTCATAGCACACTCCGTCGACTGTCTTTAGGTCATCAAATGATCTAGGTCCCCTGACATGATTTAGTAACATACGCAAGTAAAATCTCTCCCATTCGGTAGGTGATGCAGCATATATACGGCCGATAACTTTTTGGCTAGATACTCTTTTATGCCAAACTTTGCCCCGTTGACTCCACCAATAGTATTTTGGAAATTCAGTGTAAAGATATTGAATGGGTTCTCTCCCTTCCTCATAAACTTTGAAGAACTCTGTTAACATGGTTCGATTATTACGTAGATCATCTAACACTATAGAAATCCGTTGACCAGTCCTTAGTCGTACTTGGTGCATGTTTGGCAAATGCGGCTGCAAACGAATTACTGAGGGGCAAATCTGACTAAATGGAAATTTATAAAACCTCCATAATGCTTCTGGAGGACATATCCACCTACCATCAACGTACTTGTTAACTTCGTCATAATTTGGTCCAACACGTACCTCAAGATCAGTGTAAGCGGGTCCCTTATGAACGTATTTATATAAGTACTTGATACTCTTTATACTGCTGTAAATTTCCACATTCACATGACAATCAAGCTTCAGCAAGAGCCAGGGATTGTAAGGAACAACCCATCTATTATCAATGACTTTAACACCATTAGCATCCAAGGGAATGTATCTATTATCATTGTGGCACCTATAGAGCGGATAAGAATCTGTACCTTGTATTGTGCATGGTTGAAACTGCTTAGGGTACTTTTTCTTGCAATTAGTACCATCTTTCATGCACGGAGCGTGGGAGTTCATTACGTGCATGGACCATGCATCATGTGCTTTAACACAGCTTCATAGAGCAATGGTTGTTCTTCTTTGATTGGGATCTCAACAGAAACAACACGATCATAATCATCAGGAGTTATTAGCTTGTCAGCATCGGCTAGCATCACTAACATGTGTACATGTGGCAGGTCGCGTTTCTGGAATTCCACTACATGGACGTGACCTATAACTTTTCCAAGCACACCTTTTGTGTAAATATATCTCTTGAGTTTCTCATATTTTGCTCGGAAAATCCGTGTTAATAAATCAGGCTGGTCACTTGCAGTTTGGCCAGGAAGAAGTTGTTCTTGTATCTCTTTCCAATTGGGATTGCAAGTCATAGTAATAAATAGGTCAGGCTTACCAAGCTTCCGCACTAATGCCATAGCATCTTGGTACCTTTGATACATGTCTCTTGGACTTCCTACAAAGGATGATGGTGAAACAACACGGCGCCCAACATTTTCTACATGGAGAAGAATATTTTTTATCAATGAAAATGTGTTATATTTTACTAAAAAACTTACAGTGGAGTAAGAATGAGTAAAAGAAAGTCACCAGTGTTAACTTCACCAGCATATAAGCAATCATGTAGACCTTGATATAGCTCCGTTCTTATGGTATCTTGGTGAGTTCTTATATATGTCAGCCTCTGGGTTTCAATCTTAACATAATTGTCCACTACATATTGTTGCAATAATCTTCCTCCGTACAAGAGAATAGGGATTCGGTCGAATCGGAGTACAAAAATTATTTATATTTATATAGGATTTACAAAACATAGTTAACTTTGAAATGAATAAGACAGAGTAAAAGTGGAATGAAACTTACTTGCAACATGTACGAATAGTAGTCACAACATGTCACTCGACTGCCATGGATTGTACGACTTTGTGTATCCCATCCATATGTACCATACGGGAGGAAAAGTGGATATTGAAGTGGATCGTAATAGCCAGAAAATTCTTTGAGATATATCAATCCTCCTCCTAATGTTTGCACAACTATATCTTTGTTGGCTTCAAATGCTAGATCTTCAGTGGCTGGTATAACTGCTGCAACCTGGGATGCTGAGGGAATCTTAAGCAGGTCTCTCCTTAATAAGAAGCTTGCAATCGATAAGATCAGAACGTTTGCCTAGCTACCATAATGTATATATGAATGGATTATGAGCATGTAATATTCTTTGAATAGTTACAACCAATGTTCTGTCTACTCTGTTGCTCTCTGTCAACCAATTCTCAGTCTCATGCTCAGTATCATATATGAGCAATTGAAGGTATCGAGGCCTAGATCATGGGTTCGGTAATAATGGTCCAATCTTGTGATAAATTGTTCCTTGTGCTCGAAAAGTTGGAACCCCGGGTGTATTTGTTATTCTCTCATCAAGTGTGACACCTAGAGATGTGAATGAGAAAACTTGATTGTATGCACGTATATTCTTTCTAAATTCCCTCCCTCGATTTGTTTCCTCGGTGAACAAAGCATGCAATTCATTTGGAACTGGAATAGCTGGTAGTAGAACCTTTCCGCCCTTGCAACAGAAGTTATTCGATTCACCCTTAAATATCACAGCCTGACAAGACTGACATATCCTTAGATCTTGAAGTCTTAAAGGGCTAAATCCTTGTTGATATGAACAATATAGTCCGACCTCCTAAAGTCGTTGAAATACGTCACGACTTACCAAAAAGAAGACGAACCTATGACTATCTCGCAGTGGGGGCCGTCACTAGGGTCTCGGGACCGTCATTCGTGCATATCATCAGAGGGGGCTGGCTCCACCACTTTCCCACGACGGCCTCTCTTGAAAATAGGCTTCCACAAGTATTGGGCCGACTCAACCACATCCCCACCACGGTCTCATACCTTGGGCCGGCGTCCCGACGCTTTCACCAAGGTCCTTCGAACTTGTCTTTATTACTTGGATTGAGTCCACGCGCCTCCAACCTCCGACAACACGTGTCAACATCCCGCTAAGCCGACCAAGGTCAGGCGTGTCAGAGCCCGAGCTCTGGCAAAATTCGACTATAAACAGAGGGCATTTACTCCTCATTAAGGTACTCAACCACTAACCGAAAATCTACTCTCTAGACATTGAGGGCCGAGACTACGCTCTTCCAACCCCAAACACGTAAAGTCCGTAGCCCGGTTTGTCTTAGGCAAACCGGCCCAAAAGGGTCTAACCCCTTCCCCGTGTTTCAGGTATCTAGAGACGGCCCCCTCACCAAGAGAAGGATCCGACCAAGTCAAGCTGAAGGGAGGTCTAATATACTCACTCCGGACGAAGGCCCCTTCCACTCTACTCCGAAGTCCTACTCTACTCACTCCGGACGAAGTCCCTTTCCACTCTACTCCGAAGTCCTACTCTACTCACTCCGGACGAAGGCCCTTCCACTCTACTCCGAAGTCCTACTCTACTTACTCCGGACGAAGGCCCCTTCCACTCTACTCCGAAGTCCTACTCCACTCACTCCGGACGAAGGCCCCTTCCACTCTACTCCGAAGTCCTACTCTACTCACTCCGGACGAAGGCCCCTTCCACT
>JAYMSP010001221.1:0-34692 GCA_036897095.1 Plantago elongata
GCTACCTACATTGTCGAAAGGTACTACACATGTGAGCTTGGTGTTGTAGGGGTATGTTATGTATCGCTGCTTGATTTGGGTTGTAATAGTGGTGTAGCATAGAAGCAAGAGCTTGCTGGTGAAAGGAAACAAAAGTGGGCGAGATGAAGAGACAAGAGAAGATGAACCTGTTCGAATGAGTGCTTTGGTGAATCAGTATCCAGAGTTTTGCGTATGTCGTAACTAAACAACCATGTTAATTTTATATTTTATACGGATAAAATTGAGTTAGATTTTATATGTTAAAATCAAATATTTTATAGATTTATGTCAAATACCTCATCAGATTTTGCTAGGAAGGGAAGAAGTTTATAAGTGGAACGTTCGCCTTCTTAATTTTTGAGAAACTTTTTTATATGCATCATAGTTTAGGTTCTTCCAATCTCGAAAATAAGCTCATATATAATTCACTTCCAAACTAAAATTTCTAGCTTCGCTCGTGAATTTATTAATCTATAAACATTTTAAGAGTTTATAGTTAATCCGTAAGATTAAATTAAAAACACTAGAAAAAACTTATTGTTTAGTTATGTACTGAGCACTCTTTATATATTTGTTCGTGAAGTTATTAGAGTTGAATCGGTGAGAGTACTATAGACATTGGATAATATAGGGTTATATTATGAAAGTGCGTTTAAAGTTTTGGGGAGTGGATTATGGAAGAGAGAGAGCGGTGAGGTGGTGAAGGATCACGTGAAGGTAGCCCAGAGGTGGGGATTGGACTGGATGCTCAAATGACCCCCAGTCAAGTCTGGTTTAGTACACTGTTCGATCCAATCCACTCTGTCTTTTGTCCCAATGATATTCTAAGTGCTTCCTCTCCCTCGTTACTTTTCATCACCCATAAATTTGACTTCAAATAACATGTTAACATGAACTGTTGGAAATATTTGATGATCCAAACAATTCTTATGAACACAATTAGTGTTGCTACTGTATCTCATATTCTCATTAGACGAATATATCCTCTACGTAATATTAAATGGACTAATTGGTTCTCCAAGTTAATGAATCCTGTAGAATAGAAGGAAAATGATCCTGGTCAAAGGAAGCTCTAACCAAGAGTTGTTAGTTATCCAGGTCAAGAATCACTTACTGCCAAGACAGCATGGAAACATGACAGAAAGTTAAAAGGAAAAAAATCATAAGTGCCATTACTAAGAAAAGATACGTGACAATTCAATTTTGGTACATAATATTTATCTTTTGTTCAATTGCATACTCTGTTAATTAAATTTAACGTGAAACAAGTCAAAAAATTTTTCCTTAAATTGTGTTATTACCGAAAAATATACCTTATTTTGTGACAATTTCACTTTGGTACTTATAATTAATACTTGCTTCGATCAAAATTGAATGAACCGTTAATTTTGACATAACTCGTCATCATTAGCGTGAATTAACACATTTTCCGTTCACATACAGTTTGAATAAAAGATAATAATAATTAAAAAATCAATTTTAGTCTGGAATATAAACATAACATTCAGTAAAAAAATCGTTATACCCTAACATAATCCTCTTTTATAAAACAAAACCACATACCAAATCTTGGAATAATTGGAAAAGGATTATAACCCTAATCGACTTTCCTCCACTTAAAATTGAACAATTTCACAAATAACCTAGTGTGGGAGAAGTCGACTAAGGTTCTTGGAAAAATTGAAAAAGAATAGGTGTGTGAGTTTTAATTAAACAATATAATAAGTCTCCTAATGGACTTTGAAATTGTCATTTTTCTTATAAAAGTGTCATTTCAATTTTGTAAATTGTTTAGCACTTCTTCTTCATTCTCTAGCAATCGGCAATTAAGAAACATTATATATTGTCATGTTAAAGTGTCATTCCACTGGTTAAAGCGTCATTTCACTTTTGCAAATTGTTTAACAATTCTTTTTAATTATCCAGCAACCGGCTACTAATAAATGTTATTTCAATTTTTTTCCGCTCACACCACAAGCAACACCCCTTCGTCCATCCAATTCTTGTTTCCGTATGAACCATTGTGTGTGTTCAGATCAGACTCCGACTCACTTGCACCTTATCGCGACTATAAAACTCAAGGTGTGTATACGACTCGATTAGATTACTAAAATTAACGTCCCTGACTGTGAAGAGAATCGTCCATTTTTCAGTTTGTTCAACATTTTGTTGGAGCTCATGTTGTCTCAAAGCTAGTTATCGCTATTTTAGAAGTCAGTTGTAATAAGGCACATACCGTTAGATCTATTTTTACATCAAGCATTTCAAAAAACATCTTCTATATATGTGCCTTAAACTTTTTCTTCAATCGATAATTAAACAATAATAATAAGTCTGACAACTTTGAAAAAGCGTAAATCAACTATTCTAAATCGTTAGTCTTTATTTTCCTGCGTGTTGCATTACTCGCTCAGCCCAAGCGGCGCCTCCAAGCGTGAGCCGTCGTTTCCGTCAAACACCAAACACTGCACCACCTCGCATAGGCATTTTTTTACCCCCTCGTGACCCAAATATAGGGCAGTCACTACTCACTATCCTCTTTAACACCCCTAATTTGTCTGTAGTAGTTTCCAATTTTTTACACAACCGCGGCCCCACTACCGCGCCGTCAAGTCCACTCCATGGCCCTATTTTTTTCATCACCAGCTTCAGCATTCTTTACAGGTATTCGATTTGTTGATCAATTTTTTTTGTTTAAACATATTGCGCTTCTCCTCAAGATTGGCCGTGATTTCCATTTGAGGTTTGTAATGTCTCACTGTACGCCTCACACAATAACAATTCCACTGTATACCTTTGTTATGGTGTGTAGGCTGAGAATTGGGGGTTTCTGCTTTTTCTTATTTATCATTTGCTTCATTGGGCATTTGAGCAAAATAATTGTCGCTCTCAATTGCATAACTGCTTCATATATTGTTTCCAAAATATTTGAACTGGCATTGTGATTGCTTATTCAGACCTGTCTAACGTTATATAGCCTGGAAATAAGTATTTGATTATGTTTTTTAACTGCTGATTGATTAGATTAGAAGCATATAAGAAGGGATGTCTTGTAAAACACTTATCAGGGCTAGCCTATTGTTGATGTTGTTAATGATCATTGGACCATTCTATGTACCAAATCATTGCATTATTATTGATGTTAGGGAGCAATTATGATATTTTTATGACCTTCTACATAGTTGGACGTTAGGTAAACGGTAAGGATTTATTACAATAGTTTGCAATGACCTTTACTTGGTAATTGTTACAATTTCGATTAAGCTTGCGGGTGGCCAAGCCTCTTAACTGTTTTGGGACTAATTAATTATCTATTCCTGAAATGGACCTCAAATATGGAGGTAGCTTGGAAAATTTAGACATTTCTGTTCTCAAGATAGAGGATCTTTTGTAATTATTTTCTTAATTATGCTTTGGACATTATGGCAAGCACAATGTGCTTCTGTATTGCAAGGTTCGCCTGCAGTAGTGATGTCTTCATATTGTACAAGTAGAATACTTGCTCATACTAAGGACATGCTGCTGGGTGCTGGATTTTAATATGCGAAATAATGTGGAATTTTAATTTTGGAAAGTCACAAATTCTTGCTCAGTTTGGCACTATGATCTGAAGATCTTAAGGTAGCATTTGATTTACAATTTTTTTAAGCTTGGCTAACTGAATGTTCATAGTTACTGTTGTATAAAAATTTGACTT
Organism: Plantago elongata; assembly: GCA_036897095.1. NCBI lineage: Eukaryota > Viridiplantae > Streptophyta > Magnoliopsida > Lamiales > Plantaginaceae > Plantago > Plantago elongata. Next base: position 3,719 of record JAYMSP010001221.1, read on the forward strand.
CCCATATCAAGCTTACAAGGGAAGCTTTGTATCTATAGGACCAGTTTCACACCTCGAGGAAAAGCTTACATGGGAAGTCTGATTTCATTCAAGATACACCAGTTCCCAATCTGATTATGATTGCCATGACTATCAACAAGCTCGAGGACAAACTTTGGACCAAGTTAGAATTTATCTGCCTGAGCTAATTTTCTCCCATGGCCAACTATACGTGGCACTCTCAAGGGTGAGGAGGGAAAGTTCTATTAGATTGTTAATTCGCCCTCCTAAGGTTGATTCTATTCAGTCCAGTAGGACTTGGAACCTGTTTACAAGGAGGTCTCACAATATGCTAAAAAAAATTAGAGATCAGATGCTTGGAGACAACAAGGAATGGTCCACAAATTCTGTATTCCAATCACTGTAAGAATCTGAATTTTCTTATTTAAAAAGTTGCTCAGGTGATAATTATAATAAGATTTGTTTGTTTTACTTGACTATCTTATTGTGAAAGTCCTGGTGCAGTTAATTCCACTCAGGCTTTCACAGTTACGAACAGTGTTTGCAAAGAGGTATTATAACATGTGAGAGTAAATTAAAGCTCAGATGCTTAGACACATGTAGACAAATGTACCCTACATGAGCTACAATATTTATGCATTGTATTATGGTAATTTCTTGCATAATGTTTTAACCTTTTTTTAGTGTATTTGTTTTAATTTCAACATTACTATGAGTAATGGGTTGTTATTCTTCATGGTTTTCTGATGCATTATTGGAATTCTATAGGGAGTTGGTTCAGCTGAATGAGCATGGGTTCTACGACTTTCAGCAACAACTCCTTTAAATTTTCAGTTTATCTCGACTCAAACTGATTATTATAGTATCTCCATTTGTAATTCAAGCAAATAATTATCTAATGTAAAATATTTTTGTTTGATTAATCGATGAAATCCCGGTGACGATGAAAATTCACAAAAATCATTATTTGTCAACAAAGGTGATTTCTGTCGTAACTTTTTTAAATATTTGTATTTAATTAGAATCACTAAAGTATATGTATTTGTATTCATATTTTAATCGTGCCTTTCGTGTTTGAAAATTCAAAAAACTCATCTAATAGTAAAGTTTTTATTTTTTAAATTGATTAGAAAACATCGACGTAAGCGTGTAAGAAATGACAATGGTACTTCATGAGGGTCATCTCTATTGGGTTCTCTCAATGCTGGTAATTACTTTGACTTCTCTCAAAATTAAGATAGAACTTCATGCTACATTTTGTTACTATTTTACACAATCTTTAATGTTCTATATATATTTGTGGAGGCCATATGAATGATGGTGCGAAAAAAACAAATTTCAAGAGTATACCAGCAAACACTTATGTACCTGATTGTTCAACACCTCTAATTAAGTGACATTACCAATGGTAATATTTGTATCTCTTTAACAAAGTAAGAAGTAAAGTTTAATTATTTTGTATAAAAAAATTTTTGTTTAACTTAGTATAATATTTTTCATTATGTTAGTGTTGTCTGCAAGAGCAAAGGGTACTGTTGAACATACACCTATGAGTATTGGATTGAAGCCGAGTAGCGTTGTACAGACTCCAAGTTATGAACTAACTGTTGTATACGATCAACCATCTCCATTCCAGAAATCATTGTCAAGCATCGGACCTTTACATATCAAAAGACCATCGAGAACACCTTTAAGTTGCATTACGAATAGTAAGTTATTATATCATTCACTATTACCATTTTATGATTTTGTCTGCTCATTTCGTATAATCTTTTGAATTGCTCTGGATTTGTTAAAATTGCTAACTTTTCTTTTTCCAGGTGTATCTAATAAGGTGTTAACAAAAAGCTGTTCCAAAAGGATTGTCGCTAATATAAATCCAAGCATTCGTGGCAAGCATGCTCCGATTAATAGATCAATTATTCGAGAAGTAGCAAGGGACATTTCGAAGGAGGTCGTAAATGTTGACGAGGAGTTTTCAGCATGTAAGTATTATTTTGTAATAATTAAATTCAATTAGTTTAAGTTCACTTCTGATTTAAACTATTCTTCATGTTTATAGCCCGTCTATCAAGAGCAGATAAGAATGTGACCAACTTCAACAAAGTCCATAGATTGGCCATAATGAGAATGAGAAGGCATTTGAAGAATAATCCAAATGATTACGTTATGTATCGTACAGATGATTGAGGATACAGTGAGCTACCCAGAATCATGTTCAAACTCCTTTATAATTCATATTTGAATGCAATACAGTTAATTTATGTTCCGTTCATGACTAAATGCAGAATTGCCGGTTCCACCATATGTTGAAGATGATATTCCGTTTGCTGAACAACATATGGATAAACTACTGGACAAGAAGAACAATCCAAGAAAGCAAGGTGATGTTACTCAGCAAATTGACGTTCCAGAGTCTTCAGGTAAAGCGTTTGAAGGAGCAAGAAACATAGCAAAAGAAAAGAAGCAGCAAAAAAAGGACATTGCACGCAGACAAACTGGAATACAAGTTGTAGGTAAAAGTCTTAACTATATTTACATATAAAAATACAAGTATATGTATAAAGCATTATTCAGCGTCTGATGATATTTTATTTTCATATAGCCTATGAAGACTTGGGGATCCTACATATGCTTGTGGAGATTGTGGTGCCCTTATGTTCTTTGACGAGAGAATAAAAAAATCTCCTTTGAGTCGTCCCGAATTTGGTCTTTGTTGTAGTAGAGGTAAGATTCAACTACCTTTATTGAAGAAGCCCCCGAGCATACTTCTCGATCTCCTAAACAATAGGCATCCCAAAAGTCGTAACTTTTTGGAAACATACGTGCTTACAATATGATGTATGCATTTACATCAATGGAGGGATTCAAGACAATTCGGTCAATGAAGGTAAAGGATCATACTCATATAGGCTTGGTGGAAATAATTACCACCGGTTAGGAAGTCTTTTACCTCCTCAAGGTGAAACTCCTAAATTCTCCCAACTATACATGTGTTGTGGCGATGATGAAAGTCAAGAACGTATACACGCCTTGAGGTAACTTTAGAGTCATTTTGTTAAAATCCATTAATCCGTGATGTTTTTGTTAAATTTTCATATTTCTAATTCAAACTTTGCGCATACAGCTCCAAGAGTACTGGAAAGCTCGATACATCTGTAGTTGATGATCTTAGGAACATGATCGACTTCCATAATCCCATAGCAAAAAAAATTTAGGATGGTTTTGACATTTCAAGGATAATGATCTTAAAGATGTTAAGCTTCGTTTTATTGGACGTCGATCACGTGATAGAAGAATGTACAATCTACCTACGTGTTCTGAAGTTGTAGAAGTTCTAGTTGGTAATTAAAATTAATTTATACAATTAATATAAATTATTATAATTATATACTAATTTTTCGCCTTGCACATGAAATGAAATGATGAATATGAAATGGATCCGCGTGATATTGTTTTGGAAGAAAGAAGTGGTAGCATGATACGTATATCTGTATTACATCCAAGTTATCTTCCAATGCAGAATCCATTATTGTTTTCATATGGTGAGGATGGGTACCATACGGAGATTCGTCAATTAGATAAATCTAAAGGGGTAAGACATATGCTAACGATAAAGGAGTTTATCTCATTTAGAATATTTGATAGGGAAGATGAAGCACAAACTTTATTGTGAGTAGGAAACTATTTCAACAATTTTTTGTTGATGGATATATGTTGATGGAGGCTCAAAGACTATCCTTCATTATGAGGAATAAAAAAAAGTTTGAGAGTAGATAACTACAGGTCAATAGAGGTTGCCATCCGTACAGGATCAATTGAAGCAGATGGGTCTACCTCATTTCTTGGAAAACCTCTTATACTTCCGTCAACTTTTGTTGGAGGTCCAAGATATATGGTTCAAAACTTCCAAGACACAATGGCAATATGTAAGAGCATATGATACCTGAGTTGTTCATCACATTCACATGCAATCCTAAGTGGCCTTAGATCACAAGATTTGTTGATGCTAGAGGGTTACGACCTGAGGACTGACCCAACACATTGACCCGTGTATTTAAAATGAAGTTGGATCATCTTATCAAAGACTTGAAGTCCGAGAACATATTTGGAAAGTCTATAGGAGGTATACATATTTAAGTTTAGTTTACGAAATATTTTTGAAGTTTTTGATTTACATATTTAACTATCTATATAATTCATTTGCTTTCTTCCAGCCGTGTACACTATCGAGTTCCAGAAATGTGGTCTTCCTCATGCACACATATTGCTTTGGATTGATAGAGGAGATAGAAATATGACAGCCAGTGATATTGATGACTTCATAAGTGCTGAGATTTCAGATAAGGAGTCAAACCCAGATTTATATAAGGCCATCTCCGAGTATATGGTACATGGTCCATGTGGAGCATTAATGATGGCAAGAAATTTTTTTAAAATATGAATTTCAAGGACGGTGGTTTAATTGAAGATGTTATTGAAAAGACATACACCGTAGCTGAAACAAAGTTCTTAAAATGGATGGAATACAACAAAGATCATCCTGAGTCACGAAAATATATGTACGCGGAGTTTCCAAAGCATTATGTGTGGGATAAGGTTGGTAGAATTTATCATGTTCCCATTAAGTCTGTCGCTGCATATTTCCTCAGGATAATGTTGAATCACATAAGAGGGGCAACTTGCTATGAAGATTTGTGAACATTTAATGGTATTGTACATCAAATGTATCATGATTCATGCTACACGTTGGGTCTTTCTTGATGATGATAAGAAATACCTAGAAGCTACCAAGGAAGCTAGCTTTTGGGGATCTGGTCGTTTTCTTAGACATCTATTCTCTATGCTTCTTCAATCTGATAGTATGTCTAGACCCTTTCATGCATGGGATAACACATGGGAGATGTTGTGTGATGACATCCAGTACATTATGCGAAGGAAATTGCAAAATCCTGGTATGCATTTTAATTTTCATTAACCCGTTGCCACTATTCCTTATCGCATATACTAATCTTTTTTTATATATATATTATGTCTTTGCAAAAACAGATCTTGTGCTCAATGAAAAACAATTAATTGATTTCACTCTGCTCGAGATTGAACAGATGCTTGCTCGAAATGGCTTTAGTCTTTCATGTCGATGGTATGCTAATACCAAATGAGTTGGTAGTCAAAGATGGTCAGAATAACCTCATTTTGGAAGAACTATCATATGACATTTAAGCCATGGTCGAAGAGCGTAATCGTCTCTTTCAATGTTTGATCGACGAGCAAAGAGGTGTATATGAAACGATTATGGGTGTTGTCTCATCTGCTGATGGAAGTGTTTTCTTCCTCAATGGCTGCAGTGGCACCAGTAAGACTTTCCTATGAGGACATTGTGTTCAACTCTTCGGGGTAGATGTGAAATTGTTCTTCCAGTCGCATCAAGTGGCATTGATTCTCTCCCATCTGGTCGTACAACTCACTCAAGATTTAGTATCCCATTGAATGTTGATGAGACCACTGTTTGTAGCAGAATTGTACCAGGATCTTATCTGACCGGATTGTTGACCAGGACAAAACTTATTATTTGGGACGAGTCCCCTATGAAAAACAGGTACTATTTTGCAAAATTATTATTAATATATTAACTTTTGTAGCTCGTAAAATAAAATTATTGATTTTAGTCGATTCATCTTTAAACATGTATTGTTTTGAGGCATTAGATCGTAGCCTACGTGATATTATGAGGGGAGATGATGGTCATCCGTCACAGAAACCATTTGGCCGTTTGATTGTTGTTTTTGGTGGTGATTTTCGACAAATATTACATGTTGTCCCAAAAGGTAGTAGGCAAGACATAGTCCATGCTTCTATTTGCTCATCTAAGTCGATTTGGAATTCATGTCGTGTGTTGGAGTTGACAAAGAACATGCGTCTTGAGGTATGTTGCTTTTAAAAATGTTCCTAAATAACATGAAGTGTGATGTTTAGAAAACAAATACTAATCGTACGGTTTCTTTTGTGTTCCACTTAAGGCTGGTGGATAACCTGCTAAGGTCAAAGAGATAAAGGAATTTGTTGATTGGTTATTGCATATTGGAGACGGTGAGGTTGGTGAAAACAATGATGGTGAAGCATAGTTCAAATTAGGTGATGATATATTAATCAGGGATGTATCGGATCCGTTGGCATGGATGCCATTGTAAAGAGCACATATACATCTACATTAGACTATGTTGGAGATGGTCGTTACTTTCAAGATAGAGCTATTTTAGCTCCAACCAGTGAAATTGTCCAAGAAGTGAATGATTATGTAATGTCACTTTTACCAGGGGATGCCACTTAATTTTTGAGCTCAGACAGTATATGTCCCGACGAAGATGACATTGTCAATAGAGAAGACGTATATTCGGTTGAGTTCTTAAATACAATTAAAACCTCATATATACTGAATCACATCATTTGTCTTAAGGAGGGATGCCCAATCATGCTTCTCCGAAATATAGACCAATCAGTTGAGTTGTGCAACGAGACGAGGTTAATTGTGACCAAAATTAGCAAGCATGTCATTCTAGCTAAAATGATTCATGGTAAGAATGTTGGAATGGAGGTACCTATCCATCGAATGATTCTCACTCCTTCTGATGTAACAAAATTCTCTATTAGTTTCGAGCGAAGACAGTTCTCTGTATATGTTTGTTATGCTATGACAATAAAGAGTCAGGGACAATCATTGGAACATGTTGGGCTCTCTTACTACCAAAGCATGTTTTCAGCCATGGTCAGCTATATGTTGCATTTTCAAGGGTCACGAATAAAAATGGTCTAAAAGTACTAGCTTTGTACGAAGATGGAAATTCCACCGATAAAACAATTAATGTTGTTTACAAAGAGATTTTCATAAATCTATAAAGTATATACTCCAACCATATAAATGTCATTATATTACTTGAGTAAGTTACACATTACTTATACATTTGCTATATTTCTTCATGCAGATCAGTACACCATGCAGACTTTGAAGATGTTTCCTTTTTCTTCTTTTTGTTTTTCCTACGTCTGTTCATTGATATGTATCCATACTATACTTTTACAACATGTGTTTATTGATATTATTTCCTTTTGTTTATTTATATAAAAAGAAAACTATATTGCAGCATAGCCACGGATTAGTACTAGTTTGTTAGGGAAGTTATTGATTTGCATATTGATGTCTAATAAATTTTAAATAAAATTGTACGAATATCGTATTTAACATTAATTATTTATTTACAATTAATTACAACCATTCAAGAAAATTATGCTAGATAACTCTTTAGAGTCGTTGTGACTCACATAACCACAAAATAAATTGGAAGGTCTGAGGTTTTACATGGATGCTCTAACTAAGCAATACTTACTTGAAGGTCATGTACTACCAATACCAAATATTGACCTCCCTCATGTTGGAAATGACACAAATCTTAGGTGTTTTCTCCTTTTGTTATGGAAGATTTATTACAAAACAAGTTATAAAGGACATGGTGACTGACTTAACTATTCCAATGGACATATCATATAACTCAAGTGTAAATGTGTTTTAGGTGATGTGAAACCCAAAATAGTAGTAGCACGTTAATAATATGTTAGTATTACAAAGTAAATTTACACTGACACGAGTGCAAAATCAGCAGGTATAATATGTTTGGGCGGTGGGGTGATTCGGAAGGGAGGAAAGGAAAGAAAAGAAAAGAAATTCATGTGAGAAGTTAATGAGTAGCAACATGAAGTCCATTAGTTGATGATTAGGAGCTCCATTGATCATCCCTTTCCATTGGTTTATAATATTTTGTTTTCGAAACATATAAACAATAATGATTGACCTTCTCTAAAACTTTATTAATGGTTCAGGGTGGTGGCTGGTGCGGCCGCAATATATACTTGCTGGATCGCATAAAAAACTAATGCACATCCAGATATCCAATTATCCATACACCAACTCGGGATGTAGATTATATGTAACTATTATTTACAATTATGAATTAAAGATATTCTATGTAATTTATATTATACGATGTTGGTCTTAAATTTTGTGAATGACGTTATTCAAGTGATATATCGAGAATCTTTCGATAAACTTCACTACTAGCAGGTCTGTTAGTTCGGATATTTGTCGTAGTTTGTATATAGAAGTTTCCAGAGTGGCAACTAGGAAGGTTGTATGTAATCCCTAATCATGTTATGTGCATTATTCCCAAGGATTTGGGAAAAAAACACTATATACCTCCTCTACACTGGAGTTAGATTTGGTTGGATGATTAGTTTAGCAACTAAAATGCACATGATTTGCTAAGCTTCTAAATGAAGTAATAATCATCCACATTAACATTATTGACCCATGACACAAACATGACCTATACTAAGAGATAGTGCCAATTTATCTACATTACATTATATAGTATAAGTACTGTATCCTTCTTTTCTACCAACCAAGCCACTGCAAGATTAGCATAATGGATACCTAACCTAACACAAATACATGGCTCATCATACACACATTGAATTGACCTTTTCGGCTAAAAAAACTTTGGTATTGACATCTTTGGAATCTTCTTGCTTTAAATCACTCTCCATGCTCACACTTTTCCAATTCACTTGACAGCTGAAAGAAAATACAGGTCAAGTTTAACAGTTACTAAAATGAGTGCAAAAAACTTGATTACTACTAAAAATGCAATCTTTGTCATGATCCTTGTGTGTTATCTTCATGTTCAAACTCTTGGAGCTGGAGTAGTACTACCTTCCGTAAAACAGTTGGTTTTCGCCGATCAGAGGCTAGCGGTCGTGTATCCGGTGATTCAACTGTTTAAGAATCTCATCACCTCTGATCCTTTAAAGGTCACTGCCTCCTGGACTGGCTCAGGTAATGTTTGCAGACTCTTGTCAAATTTCCTGATTCGCAATTTTGAGGTAAAAAAAGGTTCTCTCATTGGCTTTATGCATCTTATTCTGGAAAACATGGAAAGAGTAACTAGACAGTGAACTAAACTAAAATTATGCGCTGTTAACCATAAACATTATTTACAAGAATCACGAGTTTAACAACGCTAACATTTTCTAAGAGTCTGGAATTGATTGTTTGTGCTTCTATTGCCTCAGATGTGTGCAACTACAGAGGATTCTTCTGCGAAAGTCCACCGGACAACAAATCTGCCATGGCACTTGCCTCTATCGATTTCAACGGTTTCCAACTTTCGGCCCCAACCTTGGACGGATTCCTAGACCAGCTCCAGGATATCGCCCTGTTCCACGCGAATTCCAACAACTTTGGTGGCACGATATCTCCAAGCATCGCGAAACTCCCTTATCTCTACGAGCTAGACATAAGCAACAACCTGCTCACCGGTCCATTCCCATCTGCTATACTAGGGATGAAACTCCTGACGTTCCTGGACATACGTTTCAATTCGTTTGCAGGTTCTGTCCCAGCCGAACTCTTCAGCAAGGAACTCGACGTCCTCTTCTTAAACAACAACTTTTTCACCACCAGGCTACCTGATAGCATAGCCTCCACTCACATCTCGTACCTGACCCTCGCCAACAACAAATTCTTCGGTCCGATCCCACGTAGCATCGCCAAGATTTTCGCCGGTTCAACTGAGGTTCTACTGCAAAACAACCTCTTAACAGGTTGTTTACCGTTCGAAATAGGACTGTTAAATGAGGTTGTCATCTTAGATATTGGGAATAATCATCTGACAGGGCGCCTGCCGTTCTCGTTAGGCTGCTTGCAAAACCTGGAGCTTCTGAATCTTGCTGGGAATCAGTTTTTTGGAAGTGTGCCAGAAATGTTATGTGCACTGGGAAATTTGGGCAATTTGTCACTGTCTGATAACTACTTCACCCACATTGGGCCTATATGTTTCAACCTTATCCAGAGTGGGGTTCTTGATCTGAGGAAAAATTGCATTCTTGGTCTGCCATTCCAGAGATCAATCGCGGAATGCTCGGTGTTCTTCTCGCTTCCAAGGTTCTGTCCACATATGCCGAGCTATATGCATCTCCCCTGCTGGCTCCCACAGTTTAAGACCCTGGCTCCTTCCCCTACATAGTTGCGGTTCAATCCGGAAGATTGTTTTATATATAGACCAGGTTTATGAGTAACGTGTATATCTAAAACAAATTTCCATTTCACGTGAGGAAGTTTCAGGATATACCTGATTTTATAAAAGTACTTATTGTCCAATGATCATTGGGATCCATAATTTCTCTTGATTTGGAAGATCAGTGTGATGTTACATTTTAAGTTGAAATTTCCACAAATTATGTCATGCTTGTGTAAGTGGAAATGTTCATTGATGTTACATGACTGGGATAAGTTAATCGTTTCTTTTTGAATTTATATGGATTGCCATAGGCCTACCTGTGTTTACTTTCTACAACATTGTCTTGAATCAGTTCACGTTCATCATAGTAATGTTTATGGTATTTTACTTGGATCGATAACGTTGATGGAAGTGCCCATGAGTCATGAGGCTAAAGGTGTTTTGAAGTGGCCCAATGAACTTTGCCCTTTTTTTCATGCTTCCTGTTCCATGTTCCAGGAGGGATAGATTGATGAACACTTTCGATGCTAATATGTTATGATTTGTGATACACTGGTATTACCCCTCATTATACTGAACTGAATTTGACTCAAATGATCTAGATTGAACTGAAATAGTTTTAAGTTAAAGAGAACAGAGCCTTAGTTGAATACGCACATGACTGGGATACATTTGGAAGGAAAAATTCCCCTTTTAGAGGACATTTTGACCTAGAAAGATTCATCAAACCCACTTACTCTCTCAATTACTCCATGCATCTCTTCGTTACAAAACAAGAATAGCAATAGTTAATGCTTTGAAGGTGACAAAATTCGGGGAATAAAATATCATTAAGTGATCATGAATTATCGAACTTCACAATGATCTAGGTGCCATGCACTAAGATAAAAAAAAAATTAGAAAATGAAAATAAAAATAGTTTGAAATGCATGTAAATTAGTATAGTATGTAAAGACTAAATTAAATTAGAAAGGATTGTAGTGAAAGACATATAACCTAGAAAGACATGGAGAGAAAATCAAGCAATGCAGAATTGAATACGCAACTTCTTGCATTGACAAACACTATCAAACCATCCCAACCGAATTCAATCATCTTAAAAATATATCAATGATAGTACCTATTAATTTTCTAGAGATTTGTATTGAATTGAGCCCACCTAAGATTATTTATAGATTCGTCTCTACTTACAGTTCTATTTGCATGAGAACAAGAATATGATAATGCACGAGAAATTTGTACAAATTTTGCATTTGTATTTAACACACAAGGGGCCATTTTATCATATCACACAAAGGTTCATGAAACAATCTCACATTTTATATATGTTATATTACTCCATTGTTGTATCAAAATTATATTTCTCTCAATGTTTCATTTTCATAAATTGTACTCTTCTAGCCTTCCGGGTTCTTTAGTCACAATATCATATCTTGACCTATTCCAGATATGCTAGATTGTCTGGCACATTTACCCACACCGTAAGTTTTAGTATCTTAATGCAAGGGTGTCCTAGAGATTTTTTTGACGGATAGGTTCATCAGTCACAATAACATATCTGGTTTGATTCCAGTTATGCTAGATTGTCTAGTACATCTATCTACCCTATAAGATTTAGTACTTAAATGCAGGGTTGTCTAGGAGAGTTTTTTTACTGGTGTTCTGCCTCGATCTCTCGAGAGCATGTAATTTGATTTAGCTTATAAGCTGGACGAATGAAATTTTTACACAAAATCTACATTTGAAGTTGATTTCAATCAATTTCAAATGTATATTTTCCGCAAGTTTATCGATTTAATGTCAAATCTTTTTATATAATTCAATAGGATGGTGTACCAAAGCACCAAAGTTTTTTTTGTTGATTTGTTTCATTTAAATTCTTTAATATATTTTTTAAAAACTTATTCATATAAAAATCACACCGTGAAAAATTACACCTTTGAATGGTGGTCATTTTGATGATTTTCCTTGTAAACTATTCCAAAACTTCATTCGTCTAAATTTTTCAAAAATCTACTATCATTTTTCTCTATGACTGAGTTAGGATAAGAAAATAGTACGACATTGAATTAAAAAATTTCACAAAATCTACATTTGAAGTTAGGTTATCTCATTCAATCTACCGTGTACTCAAAGTTTTCAAAGTATGCCAATGTTTTGGTATCTTACTTAGCTAGGTATCCGATTCTCATGGTCAATATGCAATATCATCCGTCGAATTACTCATTATTGATCATAACCTTAATGCTTTTATGTTTTAAACATGTTATGTTTTAAAGTGGTTTTGGTTCAATTTATCCTGAATCAATTAAAAACCCTACGACAGATTGATGTATTGAATCTGAAATTCAATTGACCGAATTACAAAAAGTATATGAGACACCCGATACCTCCATTATGTCTTATGTTCTACCTCTACTTGTCATTATCTAATAGAAAGATGATCTTATAGGTTGGTATGAGACACCCAGTGTCTTAGGTCCTGCATTATTGAAGGAGTCGAGTTCTTGACATGTTTCGACTCGTGTAACATTTGTAACACCGAAGCTTATTTATGGACAAGAGTCCATGGGCCATAATTAGCCCAGGAAGAAAAAGGATGCTAAACTGAATAGCAATAGACTGAGACAACCATCTTGGGCTTCGAATAGTCCCTGAGACCCTGACCAACACAACCAAACAGAAAATAGGGTTTCGTTTCATCTCTGAGCAGAAGCAAGCAGCTCGAAGCCGCCGGAGTTCAAGATGGTCCGTTTCTCTCTATTCCCTGTCGTTTCGCTATCTCTCAATGAACTGTTTTCACCATATGACCTTTTCAATGATTTTTGTTACAGCCGTCACACAAGTCATTCATGATCAAGAAGAAGCTCGCGAAGAAGCAGAGGCAGAACAGGCCGATCCCATACTGGATCCGGATGAGAACCGACAATACCATCAGATACAATGCTAAGCGTCGCCATTGGCGCCGTACCAAGCTCGGATTCTAAGCAATTCGATCCGTAATTTAATTATGTAATACTTTTATTATATATTGAATTTCATTTTGGTAATGATTGACTTCTTCAGATTAACATGAATCCGGTTCGTTTATTAGTAACTTACTAGGATTTCAGATTTCATTATCATCTAGTTTTACCTTTTTTTCTTTCAAATAAGTTTTCAGTTAAATGACTAGAGTTTTCACTTGTTTTTGTTACTGGCATATTCAGGTGATAGATTGGTTCCGAAGCCACCATTCCACTAACTTATACTCCCCCCTCTGGTCTTTTAAAACTTTCTAGCTTTTCTGTATAGAATTACTAACTCATGTAAAGTTCAATAACTAAAATTTTTTATTATATATCTTTCTTACTTCCTCATTATTTTATTTAATCTCTCTTACTTTATCATCTAATTTTTATCATTTATTTTTATCACCCAATTACAATTTTATCTAACAGAATAACCACCTAAATAATTATTCTATTATTTTATTTCAATACTAGATAAATCAACCTAGTAAGTTTTTAATGTACAGAGGAAGGGAGCAGTAACCTTTTCGTAGGTTCTGGTGGCTTTATTTCATAGATTACAAGAAATGTGCGCTGTTGTTTCTCTAGTGGATTTGTTTTGTAGATTCAGGCTTTGGTTGGAATTGGATACGGCTTCTACGTGAAATGTGATATTGGTGTTAGTTCATATGTCTTGTGAATTCGGTAGTTTGAGCCTAGGTCAGCCTTTACAGTTGCAGTGCTTCTAGTAGTCTTTTTGGCTTGTGTATGTAATTTTGGTGGCTGGGTTAAACTGCATGCTTTAGCTAATGCATGTTGTAGGTTCAGTACTTTGTATCCTTGATTAAGAAGCTGACTTATACATATTGATTAATGTGAATTGTTGGTTGCTTTCTTTTTGTTTTTGTTTTTTTAAGAGAGTCAGACTCTCGGATTATATATATATAATAATCATGGCGGTTTGAAGAAACCTGCAAAGATCAAGAGTTGCAAAATAATTACATCCCACCAAAATACCCAACTAGCTACCATAAGACCAACATTTACAAAATTTACCGGATCAATAGAAGGCCTAGTCGAATGAAACATACATGTTATAAGCCTTGTAAGTGATCCCAAAAGAATGATTGTGTGTCACAATATTGCAATTGATCCCGGGTTGGAGGTACCAAAAATCATGTCCATTCACAAGGACATAGTGCCATGGACCGTGCCCTGCTCCAGTGATTTCCCAAAAGCTGTGTCTTTGCGCATAGTTGTAGTGCCATGTCCTGCCATAAAGTCCCCAACATTGGCACCAAACAGGGAAAATAAGCAGGTATTCGCCCCAGACACCTTGCCTTTTGCTCTGCCTAGTGCAAGCTTTGTGCAGAATCCCTGTGTCGATCCTCGTGCCCTGCTCCAATAATTGGTGCCGATCCCTGAGCCATGCCCAGTACGATATCCAATGCCATCCCTAGAAAATCCATGTTCCATATTCAATGCCTGTGTGCAGAATCCTAGACAGATTTAAGCAATAACTCCCGCCTACAGTCCCATGGAGCTGTTTGCTCGATCGATTGCCAGGACACCCAGTGAAACTTACTGCATCCTGTGCCAATTGACTGTCTGAACTGTACAATATGTTTCCCAACAGGTGAAATTCGACAGGTAATTAGATTAAGACACCATTACCCCCTCTATAATAGACCATACCGTCAGAGAACATGATGATGATAACACAGTAAAGTCCAGACCATAACCAAAAATATCCAGCAAACCAATTGAACAACCTTTCCTTTATACCCTGCCACCTCTCTCAATACTCTAGCTAATCTGCAGAATCTACAGAACACCCTTCTCTGTAGCAACAGTAAAATCATAAGTGTTCTCCCTTTGGTGCTTGAGAATGTCAGCAACTGAAGTTCATAGGGATTTTGTGTGTGCAATGCAATCAAGCTAAGTGTGGCTGTAAGAAAAATCAATACAAACTGAGGCTGAGAAAGTTCAAAAAAGGGACTGAGAAGTGCATGGAGAGGGAGAGAGACTCCCCTAAAACAGGTAACGCAACGTATAATAACCAAACCTACCTCAGAACTACCCAGAAGACAGGATGAATGCAAGAAGAAGAAAGATAAAAGGCTATAGTCTCTCCAAACTATAGCACTTTTAATGACACAAGTAATGCATATCCTCCCCAGCCATGACAAAGCCATCCCCAAAGCATAATTTTGAAAACAATTTGGGTCTCCTTTGTTCTGTTTTTGACCTCTTTAGAACTGTGTATTCCTTTTTTCCAGTTCCATTCATCTAAATTTTCTTTTTGTAACTGCATTATTTTCTTTTTACAGTCACCTCCATATTTCTTTTTTCTACTAAACCTCCTCAGCTTCATGGATACCAAAGTGATAAAAGTGCCAAATGCAGTGGAAATGCATAAATGAACATGCTTGACATAGGTGAACATGAATGCATGAAGGGTTGGATGCAGAGTGAAATTCATGACAATGTATATACATATGCAGACACCTTGACACAACCAAGCTGAACAACATGGGGAAGGGAGGAATACTCCCCAACATCCAACTGAAAATGCAACAGATTGTGACAAACTACCCCAGAAACAATAGAAAAGAACCAACTGAAAATGCAACAGATTGTGACAAACTACCCCAGAAACAACAGAAAAGAGAAGCATATGCATACAAAAGTTAGAAAGCTTGTTCCTCCAAACAAGGCATTCTAATTGAAATATGGAGACACCCTGTCCCTCTGGCTCTACCCCTCTTGGTACACAACTGAAAACAAGTCAAACAACAATGGTTTCATCCATCTCACCTGCAAACCTATACATCTAAGACTTTCCCACTTCTGAGTAATATTTTTTTTCAGCTCAGGTATCTTGTAGCATTTTTTTTTTTGACTGAATAACCTAACATTTTTTTACCTCCAACTGAATCTTTTTTTCTTTGGGAAAGCTCTACGGACCAATCAATTTTTTCGGGTCTAATTGAATTGTTGTTAAAGAGGGGGTAATGCAGACACCCTGTCCCTCAGGTCTAATTTTTTCTTTGGGAAAGCTCTACATTTTTTTGACTGAATTGTTGGTTGCTTGATTGGATTTATGATCGAATAAAGGTCTAATTGAAATGTGTGTTATTAGTTTAGATGTCAATTGCAGTGATTAATGATTCTAGTTAGCACTTGTCAGTTAGCACCACCAAATGCAACCTTTGAGAGTGTTCCTTTTTAGCATAGACACTACAACTAATTGTTCACTATCTATGCATTGGATCAAGACATTAGTTGAACAAGCCTAGGTTTTTCTAGTGCTGTCATTAGAGTTTCTCTGACTATTTTCTGTGGTGGATGCCTTTGTATTTTGATTGATGAAGTGCATGCAATGGTGAGACATGATCTTCATAACTGAACTGATAGTACCTGTGTTTGTGTTTTGATTTCTCTAATATGTCGTAGTAAACTGATGCATCTCCAATGTTTGTAGGCTGCATTTTTTTTCAACTGCAGTTGTTTACTCAATACAATGGGTTTGGCTTCTATATGTAGTTGGGAGAATTTTACTTTCCTGAAAGTACATTTTTCCTACTGAAATTAACTTTTTTAATTTCTCATTTAAAATTAATCATCGACTCAATCTTGATGAGGTTCTTATGGTGGACGGAGTAGGTGAATGTCTGAAGCTGCCGCAAGTACATCACATGATTTAAGCCCATGCCCGATTTTTCGTTATTGCTTACTTTCTCCTGCAAATAGATGATTTAAGCCATAACAGAAGTCAATAATCATACATGCTGTGAGTAAGCAAATTGAAGTTCAATCAATAGTTGACAAAATTGACAACAGAAACGATGGCACATTAACAAAGAACACTTTGGTTGACTTGATAATTCATCAGTTCAAGTTGAATGCAACAACCTTTACTCATCAGGCCCAGGGTATGGACAAGTAACAAGTTCATATACAAGGTGTCACGGAATATAACTGACTTGGACTTGCGTGAAAGTAGGCTCTCTCAATGCCCTGTGTTTATCCATGTCCCTAGTCAAAATCAATCAGTTTTACTGAGTTATCAATGGAATACATGGTAAAACTAAGTCGAACAATAAAGGTCATCCAACGTATAGTGAATAAATACAGTTGAACTATATAAAGATGTATTTTAATATGTTTTTGCATAAGAATTTTAGGACGCGTTATTGTCTGTCCATCTCAATTATAGTTATCCATAATCGTTAGATCGTTTATAAAATATTAACTTGTAGTTAATCATAACAGTTGATACGAATTGTAATTTTTACAATGACAATTTAAGTAAATATATCTATACAACAAGGATTGTAGTGTTATGGTATATAATTATTATTTAAAATATAAAAGATAATAATTCACCTTCCAATTAAACTCAACAACAAACGTATATACTATTTTCCAGCAGCAAACGTTTACATTGTTCTTCCCCAATTCACTATAAACCCTAATTCCTTTACTTTTATCCCAATTGAATTTCATCTACACAATCAACACATCAATTGATGCATTGTTCCCTAATTTCGCAAATAAGAGAATAAAATTCGGTGTTTATTGATTCAATTTGATTCCAAGCATAACTCCATCCAATCAATTTGATTCAAATTGCGATTTCTTTCAACACCGAGCTCAACTTTTTTCCGTACCAGGTTAGTGTGGACGTCATTGGGAAACATTGGTGTTAGAATTATTTTGTTGGTTTAGTGTGGAATTCATGTGATTTCTTGAAGTTTCCACTCTGATATTTCCCGTTCGATATAGTTTTGCCATGGCTAGAACTTATGGGTAATTATATTCGACATGTTTTGTGTTAGAGTTTGGTGGGTGCCTAAGGATGAGAATTATTCTGATCAAATGATACAGGAGAGGAAATTTGTGGCATTTTTAGATCAATGATTGATTTTTGTGCTGCTCTTTTTTTTTATGTTACAAAGTTTGAGGAATTTTGTGTGTGTGAACTCTCATTTTGTTCAAATGTAGAAATGTAAGCAATGTGTACTGGTTGAGAGGTTTACGTTGTTTCTTTTACAGGTTCAAATGTAAATACTTAGTGTTGTAAATTTGTTTTGCTTGAATTGAATTAAATTGAATTTTAACAATCTTTTGGTCTGGTTTGTTCTACCTGCGTTCTCTACTCTTTTCTATGACTTTTAACTGACTAAAGATCATGCCCTATTAAGGTCACATAATCGTAGGACAAAAATATACATATTTTGTCAAATGCAATAATCGTAGGACAAAAATATACATATTTTGTCAAAGCGTTTGTAGCCGAGCGGCAAGCTGAGACACTCCGTAATCATGAGGTCACGAGTTCGATTCTCCGAAATGGATGATTATATTCTCTGAATAGAGATTGGTGGTGATTTACATCTAGAATCGATTGATAAATTCGTCTTGTTCAACAATTTTAATTGTAATGCTATATTTCATGTTCAATAATAATTTCAACAAATCGTAGGACAATATGTTATTCTTCAAAATTTGTCCATATGGCAGAACTAACAGACACTGTCTGCAAGAAACTAATGAGGAATCTGTTGATGCAAACTGATGAGGAATCTGCAAGAAATTTGTCCATATGGAAATTAATGAAATTGAGTTCATATTTTTCAGGTTGTTGAAATTAATGAAATTTGTTCATATGTCCAGGATTTGATATTCTTGTTTGTTGGTATCATTTATGGTGTAGCAGTCTAAACTGTCGATTTTTGATTTCTTTTGAGATCATTCTGTAAATTCTGAATTTGGAGACACATTGTGTAACTTTTAAATTTGAATATTAATGCTATTTATCCTTTCCTATCATTTTGTTGTCTGTCATCACGTTGTTGCAATTGGAGACAAGTTGCTTTCAACATGTATTACTATGTGTATTAGTGTTCAAGTATGAACAAGTAGGAGTTATTGTATTGTTGAAGTTCTGGTTCATTTTGTCGATTTAAATGAGTTTTGATGCTCTCAACTTGTAGTAACGTTATAGTACATATAATCAACTTGTTGAAGCAAAAGAAGCTTTAAAGATGTTAAAACCAAAAACTATTAAGTAAAATTCATCAAGTAAATAACCTGAAAATTAAAAAATGGAGTGTCTTTTACTCATTTATTATTTTTGAGTATGTATAGCATCTTAATTTTCTTGGAGTGTTTGTTGACACATAGGTGGCTTGTGGAAGCCAAGAAAAGATCAAAACATGACCATTCATGATGAGGAAAAAATAGGCAAGTAACAGAAAATCTGTGAAATAACTCATATTTTGCCCGACTTCAACAAAAAATCTATTTTGATGGGTAAGGATTCAGGTGTCATGGAATATATATTTTGAAATATAATGAGAGTAGTGTACTAGGAATTCGAACTTTGTCGTTTGCATTTTTGTGGAGGGATTTACGCATTTTTTACTAAAATTGTTCATATATGTGAAAATACACAGTTGTTGCCCGACTTCAACAGAATATCTGTTTTGATGTGTAAGGATTCAGGTTCCATGGAATATATAGTTTGAAATATATACGAGTTTAGTGTACTAGGAATTTTGAACTTTATCGTTTGCACTTTTGTGGAGAGATTTACGCAGTTTTTACTTAAGCTGCTCAAATCTGTGAAAATACACAATTTTTGCACAATTTCAACAAAAAATCTGTTTTGATGGGCAAGGATTCAGGTGCCATGGAATATGTAGTTTGAAAGATATACGACTGTAGTGTAATAGGAATTTTGAACTTTGTCGTTTGCACTTTTATGGAGGGATTTATGCATTTTTTACTAAAACTGCTCAAATATGTGAAAATACATAGTTTTTACCCGACTTCAACATAAAATATGTTTTGATGGGTAAGGATTCAGGTTCCATGGAATGTATAGTTTGAAATACATACGAGTTTAGTGTATTAGAAATTTTGAACTTTATCGTTTGTACTTTTGTGGAGGGATCTACACATTTTTTACTAAAACCTCTCAAATATGTGAAAATACACATTTATACACATTTTTTGCTTAACTTCAGCATTTCTTGTGGACAGAACCACCTGGTGACTTATTTACAGGTGACATACAATATCACTGAACCATTCTGTAGTATTTAAATTAATTTTTTACGTATGGAGGAGAAAAACAAAAATTATGACGTAGTCTAAATATCAAAGTTTCATAAAATAAGGAGTGAAATACAAAGGATCAAATGAGTATTAAATTAATTTAAGATATCTAGGAAACAAAATGAAATGAAATGAAACTCCATATTTAGCCTAATGAATCTTCTGAAAGAGTTCAACGCCATATTTCATATCATAAAAGAGCCAAAGTCAATCCACTACAAACGATTTATACATATTACAACCTACGGAAATCCAGCACCAACAAACTAAATCAACCTACACCCTGCAGCAAATCAGAAGCACCATCACTACATGCTGGATGCGCTGGGATAAAGTATGCGCAAGGGAATTACCTAATCTAGGAACACAAGAAAAGGACACTGAATCAAAAGACTGAACAAGAATTCGGACTTTATCTATGAAGAGACCAATATCCAAATAACCCGAAGCGTCAGATTGGAGAGCACGAATCAGATTGATGCAATCACCCTCGAAGATCACCCGTCGAGCACCTTTCTCCAAAGCCAGTAGTACCGCTTCTTGAGTAGCCAATGCCTCAACAATTACTGGACTTTGAATAAACGAGAATCTCCGTCTTCGCCAAAACAGGACATCACCAAAACTGTTGCGTCCCACAATACCAGCACCAGCAAACGAAGGTTCCTTGTTTACTGCACCATCAAAGTTGAACTTGATAGTGTTTCCAACTGGAGGGGTCCAAACAGTCTGCTGTTGCGATGGAAGATTTCGGACAGCAAGAGAGTTACGAGCCTCTTGATACCTGCGTATATATTTTTTACAAAAAGATTAGCATCAAGAGGATCAAGTCCATGCTTCACCATGGACAATCTTATTTGTACGGAACCAACTCTTTAGATATGACATTGTTTCGCAACTTTTGAAGAAGAATAATACCAAAAACTCTATATATCCAGCAAGAGCAAAGTATAGTGTGAACTTATCGTACTAAAAATGCAGACAGATGGCAACCAAATTCATCATTCACTCACAGAATGAAAGTTGCCAAAGAGACTCGAACAAAGAAAAATCAATGAGCCTTACTAACACAAGTACAAACAGTACTACCACCAAGTCTTAACAAGCACAAATTGTAGTCCACAGACTAATTGGAAGTGCCATAAAGCATCACTTAATCATACAGTGCAGTTTCTACAATAGCACGACCATTCAAACCCAGTATCTCCTCAATCCTCTTATCAATAGGTTCCTAAACTCATAACATTGACAAAAGGCATCAAACTTTAACCTCCTAAAGTGAAAACACACCATACCTGAAACAGATAATAAAACAATCTCAACCCCTCGGGATCATACTCGTCTGAACATCCATGATAGAGCCGATTTTCGCAGTTGTAAACGAAATAAGCTCATTCCCCATCATAATCTCCAACTCTTGCCTCCCTATACGGTCAGGCTCAGGCCAATTGCTATCGTCCTCCTTCATTATCTGCAAAAAAAACCCAAACAAAATCAAAACCCTAATAGAGCAGTAAATTTACCAATTCGACACATAGGAAGGTTAATTGAGCTTTATTACCTCAAAATTAGCGACTGCGCGGCGGCACTCCATGATGACGGCAGCTGTGAGGAAGATCTCCTTGCGAATCATGTTCGTCACTGAAAAACAACATTATAATTGCTAAGACGACAACAATTGAGAGGAATTAGGGTTTATGAAGATTTTGGGGAAGAACATGGAAGAAAATAACGTTGTTAAGTTTGTTTGAGGAAAATTATTTTATGTTTTAAAATGTAAGTTAAAATATTTTATGACATTATAACTATTTTGTACTCATATATTTATTGAAATTGTCATTGTATAAATTATAAATAGAATGAATGAATAGGATTAGATACAATTGATCTAACGGTCACCAACAGGTACAACTGAATGGGTGTACGTTAAGTAGTTACAGGTGTAGTTGGATCTTATACTCGCCCAGAAATTCTAACTATGTGTACCGGGCTACTCTCCTTGAGCATAGGTTTAATCTACAGTTGTTGGTGTAGAAATTGAGAGCTTATTAGGCATAACGCTCAAACAGTCAACTTCTCAATCAAATTAAACTTCTATATATAAAATAATTAATTTTAATTGAGATCAAAACATTCAAATTCTAATCAAATTAATTTTGAAACATTTTAATATTTTGTTCAAGTGAGATTTCAATCTCTGTATTCGTATATCTGCAAACACCAATAAATTTGATTAGAGTCAAATTTAGCGTTGCATTACGGTCAACGTTCCATATTTTTCGTGTGTGTATTTTGTGCTATGACTCAAATATTTGGTTTACTTGACCTTTTGACTGTGTAAGGATTGTTGCAATTTCAAACGACTCTGGTAAACATTGATAATCCATTTTAGGTAACTTCAAACTTACCATGACATTGCGTTGACTATGACCATGACCTCTATTGTAATCAACATCGAAATGCATATTTTAACAAGTTACTAGCATTTTGTGTATATAGTTAGTAAGTTACTATTACCGTATGTATCTGAAAGGAATTGAATGGACGTGGTTAAATTATGATATTTTATGAGCCGTTAAAAATTTTGTAACGTACAGAGTAAATATCTTTATGAATTGTTCATGCTCCCACAACAAGAATTCGTAATTGAATTAAGAAAGTACATATGCAAATCAAATTTACATGTAAGAGAATCGAATGCATTGATATTGTAATATGTAATCTCAATGAGGTATTATTTGATTTAGTCAACGAGATTAATATTGATTATTTTACCATTTTTATATATTTAGACAATCAATTTAATATATGACAACTACACTTATAATAAAGTACACATTCAATAGAATCACATGTATATAATCCGACCTAAAAATATGCAATGTCAAAGATGCAATGTAATATGTATATTTTGAATTTGTCCATCAACTAATCAACGCGGCATAGAGGATAGGATTATAATATAGTTATATGTATACTTACTTAACATGAAATTAATATGTGTGTCAAATGTTTTTTTTTATCTCATATATCTGACGGGTTTAAACGAGTCGATATTTTATTTTAAGTGAAATATTAATCTAAGTGTCCAATACGGAAAAAAGCCATCCTTGATTAGTCAAGTTTACCTTGCATTATAGTCAACGTTCCATATTTTAGGTGAGTTTATCTTTTTGAGGACTCAAATATTTGGTTACCGAACCTCCTTACTATTATAAGTATGGTCAACTTACCATGAAATGTTGCAAAGGAGTGAGATTAACTGGTAAAACATTGATCATGCATTTTATGTAAAACCTTGATGCACCCTTCAGACCTACCATAAGTCCATAACATTGCAATGACTATGACCATTGACCTCAATTATACGATTTAGAATTTTGTTTACTAATATACACGTAAAAATTCACGTGTTCAAATAAATACGTATCTTATATTAAAATTAAATATGCTTATACTTAGTTAATTATAAATTTAATTATAATGTATATATTATATAAGTTCTATTTTTAAGAAGAACTGAAATATCTTATTAAACATGTTTAATAAAAATACCAAAGGTGTTTTCATAGCATACAAGCATTCAGTCTTACATTAGACATCAAATCTCAAGAATAAATCCTAGTTTGTTGAAGTAGTGAGAGATATGTGTAACCACCTTTTCTTCTTCTTTTCTTTCTTTTTCTTTTTAACTTTATATTTAGATGTGAAATTTAGAGTCAAAATTAATTAATAACATGTCACTAAAACGATTAAATTAAGAAAGTGTACGTTCTAATATGAATATGACATTAATGTCAAAACACGTAGTTTAAAGATGCAATATAGTTGGAATTCTTCGAATTTATTTGTCAACACATGTTAGTAAAAGGGAATAAAAAGTACTGAAGGGATGAATTGAAGTGAAAATAGTACACTTTCAAAATACAATTGAACTTGAACATACATACATACCTACATACATACATATATGTGATTACTTCAACGTGAATTCATATGTATTCTAACGATTTTAAATTTTGTAACATTTTTAAAATTTAGAATAAATCGTTCGTTGTGTGAAGCTAAGTGGATAGTTATCAGAATATAATATCACGAGTGATGACAAACAATGTCCAATATTCCAACGCGTTAGTTATTCGAATTTACATGTTGACAAGTTTATTGTGAGGGAAGTGCAGAAGTCCACTTTACCCATCATCATGCTTAAGAGACACATTTTGAGTTTTCCAAGTAGGGATGAAATGCATCAATATATGCCAAAAGCAGATGAGACATCCTGTTGTGAAAATTAAAGCAAGTCAAAAAGAGTCTGAATTTGGGAAGAACAAAACAACAAGTCATTCTTTCCTTTCATTACCTCCATTGCTACACATTAACAATATCATCAAAACATAAAAGAAATTGTCAAAACAGAAAAAAAGAAAAGAATCCCATGTGATGTGAGCCTTTTATTTTCAAAACTCACACACAAACCCAAAAAAAAGAAAAAGGCCGGTAGCCGGTAATTGCCAGTAAGAAGTGGTCCCGATAGAAATGGACTTTGGTATTTAAAGCTACAAAAATTGTCAACTCTACCTCTCTGGCACCAACCTAATATTACTCACTTCCTCCAATCCAACGGCTCATTACTAACTTACCTTTTGACTTTCTACACCCCTTTCATTCATTACCCTCTTTTACCGATTCCACCGGTAACCCTCCTTCCACCACTAAATCGATTTTCTCCTTACTTTAAATTCGGTCAATGCCTTTATCAGTTTCTCACTAATGACGTGGACATCCATTATTGGTCCTTACCTTTGACGCCAAGCAGAGTCAGAATCTTCAACCCCCATTAATAAATACCCCCAAAAAACCAAAAAAACATTAATAAACCTTTACCTCTTTGACTCCCTTCTCTCTATTTATCTTCATCACCTTCTTTTCATTTCCCATTTCTCTCAATTTCTTAGTTGCATAAGCGGATACGAGAAATCGAGAAAACATTCTCTAGATAGATGGCTGTTGAAATGATGAACGCCTGCTACTTTACCAAAATGGAGGAGAAATCAGCCGGAGCCGCCGCTGAGGAAGCCGCAGCAGCCGGTCTCCAGAGTGTCGAGAAGCTCATCAGACTCCTCTCTCACTCTCAACAAAATCCCAATTTACCAAATCAATCCAGTTCCAATTCTGATTACCAACAAGTTGCTGACGTGGCAGTCAACAAGTTTCGGAAATTCATCTCCTTGCTAGATCGGACACGGACCGGTCACGCACGGTTCCGCCGTGGCCCGATCCAAAGCCCGCCCGAGCCCGTACAGCCGGTTCAGTTACAGCCCAAGGCGGAAGAGAAGGATCTGCCCGGGCAGAAGATATACTGCCCGAAGCCGATTCAGAGGCTGCCCCCTCTGCCCGTGAGAAAGGAGTCTTCTACAACGATCAACTTCGCATCGCCGGCGAATTCGTTCAGATCAACGTTGACCGGAGATACCGAGAGTTTTCAGCCGTCGATGTCGTCCGGTTTTCAGATCATCTCTCAGGTATCGTCGGCCGGCCGGCCGCCGCTCAGCACGTCGTCGTTTAAGAGGAAGTGTAGCGGGTCGATGGATGAGGGCCCGAATTCCAAGTGTTTGAGTGGTGGTGGGTCTTCGGCTAGTCGTTGCCATTGCCCAAAGAAAAGGTAAAAATTGAAATCAGTTTTTTTTTTTCTACGCAAGTCAAAGTCAACTCTGTTTCTCTGATGAAGAAGAAAGGACAATGATTTAGGTTCTGTGAAAAAGCATTTATTGCTATTTGCTGTTTTGTTTAATTTGGTTTAAATGGTTAAATGTGATTAATTAGTCAATTAATGGATTAGTGTGAGAGATTGACTTTTAGTTTTGTTTGTGAATGAAGTAGGAAATCAAGGATGAAGAATGTGGTGAGAGTTCCAGCTATTAGCATGAAGATGGCTGATATTCCACCTGATGATTACTCTTGGAGAAAGTACGGTCAAAAGCCCATCAAGGGTTCCCCTCACCCTAGGTAATTTCACCTTGTCCTTTTTATAATCTCGTGATATGTTTCTATAAAATTCAAGTTGACGATTTGTCTTTTATAACATTTTTGACATACTATTCAAAACTTTAGTACATAACTTGACTTGATTTAAATGGAACACGGAATGTTATGTGAAGAAGTCTTAAATTAGAGAAAACTGATTTGAATTTGAATGGATTACAGGGGTTATTACAAATGTAGCAGTGTACGAGGATGCCCAGCCCGAAAGCACGTGGAACGAGCTTTGGATGATCCGACGATGCTAATCGTGACGTATGAAGGGGAACACAACCATCAACATTCAAATACAGAGCCAAGTCCAAATTTAGTTCTGGAATCGTCTTGATCCAATGGCCAAGATTGAACCGTACCGGAAACATGTTAAAATGAAGAATTGATGAGGAGACGAAGAAGAAGAAGAGACAGTCAACGCAGCACGATGCTACTGGTCACCCACTTCACTAGGCAAACCAAATTGATGTCCTATCTAATTGTTTACTAGCAGTATAACAACTACTACTATTAACCCTCTTTTTTTTTTCTTCTTTCTTTCTTTCTTTTATAAATATATATATTCACCCGTTGAAAAAACAAGTTTATTCTTCGTGGAAAGTGAAGAGCGAGTGAGAAAGAAGAACATTTGGTTGGTTTGGTGGGAATTGAATCATCAATCAAAGCAAAGCCATTGTAGTGTGAGTGGGGTTTAGTTTAATTTTTTCTTGTTGCAAATTGTCAAATATACATGCTGTCATGGATGATGTTTCCCATTCTTTCAACTCCTCCTTGTTCCTTTTTCTTTAACTTATATTTGTTCCTTTTCCAACTTTTGGTTTTTTTATTTTGGTGCCATCTTTATTTATCACACTACGAAAAGTATCAATAAACGGTTATATATTCAAATTCAAACACCAGGTATAAAGATAGAATTCTAAGAACTCAATGAAGATAATTCTTATACATATCAATTTCATGTAAGACACTCTTTATTTGAAAACCCGTTGTAACTATTTAAGATCCCAGAATATTTCTTGCCTAATTTCTAGCTTTTTTTATTATTTAAAACAGTTAAAGTATAACTCAAACTTTTGAATTGAGTTGCGTTTTGTTATCTCTCTAGCCTACTATTAAAATTATTGATTAGTTGGTTCATAAACAAAGGGATAATAACGGGATGTTAATTTGAGACCAAAACATTTATTATACTCAAATCAATTTGTTCATAATTGTAAATATTATATGTTTGATTCTTGAAATCTTTTTAATTTAAAATAATGGATATTTAGTGGTATGATCGGTTTTTATATATTGTTGTGATCCTTATAGATTACGACAAGTTTGGCCACCGATCCCATTAGACATCTAGGTAGATGCCCAATTCTTACTTTACAATGAGTGATTAGGAAGTGATAAGTGTCTGATTAACTTAGTGTAGCTGGCTTAATTAGTCAATGAAGGAAATGAGTAGAATAATTAAGTTTAGTGGACTGCAAATTGAAAATGAGAGATATACTAAAGAATTTCTTTAGGAACGTGTCGTGTGTGGGACGGTTGACAATTTAGACTTTAATTTTAGATTATTATTGAAGGTGGGTGGAGCACTGTGAGCTCATCAAACTTGGACTTTCTTTCAAGAGTAATCTTAATCTATTAGCATAATATACTCCACCAAATTATACTACTATTATTATTGAACTTTAATTAATAAACATCAATGATATATAGTTGCATTTGACAATAACGAGTGATATGGTACATGAACCTTTACGACTTTCCCAACATCAAAGTCTAAGAAACGTAGCAGAATTCTACTCTAAACATTTATAACCATTAAGGACGAATAAGAACTTGGCCAAATCATATGCAGTTACTTGCAGCTGTTATGTTGCGTTGCAATAAATCTTCTTAAAAAACATGTTCCGTTCTTAACTTTGATCAGGCATGCATATTGCACTTAAAGCATGTTAGGTAATGGTGTAAACCAAGCATATGGTACGTATAATTTGAGACGATACGAACATATATATTTAATTTATTTAATCTAAACATATTACATAGTTTAAGTATTAGCGTGTCATATGCCATACATAGTCTCTAATCACATCCAAACATTAGAAAATTGAACAATAATAATTACTCTATGTTTTCATCTAGAATCTTACAAACAAAATTCCACACGTTTTAGTATCAATAATGTTTCTCTCATTAAGACAATTTTATATACTAGTCAACTATGGATTGTCTTCTCAATGTAACATTAAGCATGAAGGGTTCTCCATTATCAATGTTTTACACCAATGACATAAGTTCTTTGCAATATCACTTTATGGTAAGTTGACCTTAATAATAACAATGTTTGGAGCTTGCAACCTAAAATCACCCTACAAAGTATTCTTGGGTTCACTTTGGACCTTAGCATAGCAACCAACTCCTGGGTAGGTCCGATCATGAAATATTAGTGTCTGTTTGGTCATTTTACCCAATTCTGACCTATTCATATAAAAACACTTGTTATAAAAGTACATGATCTCGAGTTTTATAGAGATTCATGCCTTGGTCATTTTATATAAGTAGTTAAGTTTTGGTTTATTTGGAGATATGTCACCAATCATTCTATATAAATAGTCGTCATATACTCATCAGTTACGTTACATGACCTCACGTACGTATTAGATGATGAACTAGGGTGGTTAAGATGACAATTATGTTTCACTACTTGGAGTTTCTCCCTCTTTATCTTTTAGAATTGCCAATTTTTTTTAGGGAATTAAAGTCCATTTAGTGCAAAGAGAAAAGTACACCAGTAAAATGAGGTATACCGTACATCTTATTGTACACACATCATGTCGAATGACAAATTTACGACTTTGGTTGTATAACTACACATTAAACTACTTTTCACTTGATTTGATAAAAAATTATAGTGTGGATGGTTACAAGATGGAGAGCAAGTTGTAGGTTGGTGTCCAAATTGTGGAAGGGAGGAGGGTAGTGAAGAACAATTTTTTGGTCTGCCAAGAATTAGTCCGAGGAAAGTGACTCTTAAGGCGGGGAACTAGTTTTGGTCTTGGTCTCTGACTAATTTAAATTCGACATATGATATATTTTATCGTTAAAAATTACATTTCAACTATAGTTTTATTAAAATTTACGATTTTAAAGTTGAATAATTGTCAGTTTATGCTAGTAAAAAAGGATATCATGCTTCATTTTACTTTTGGGGTAGAGATGAATTATTTAGACATGTGAAGAATTTACCCCGAACATATTTACTATCCGGTTTGTCCTAGTTAAAGATGAAATATATGAACCTATTGTAAAATTCATCCAGTTATTTTCACTATTGACTTGGATATATGTATGGGAACTTGACTAGAGATCAACTGAATGGGAACATGGAGAAGTATGGCATGTTGTACAATTCTGCACTTTTCGTCGTATATATAATATTTTTTATTTAATAATTTATTTAAATTTTAAATTTTATTATGCAACTACTAAAATGTTACATGTGTATATTATATTTAAACATTTAATCTGTTAAAAAGTTAGATTTATGATGATAATGTATAATGTTTTTGGGTATAAGTAGTGTAAATTTATAATTAAATTTTTACTGTTTTAATTTAGTCAGACGTTAATTTAATTCTCAATTGTGCCATGAGTTGATGATTTTACATTGGCATAGAAACTAAATTTGAGTATGGTGAAAGGGTATTTATTTATTTATAATATTTATATGAAATGGAGAAGAGGACAAGTTAATGGAGAATTTGATTAATGGATAGATCTTGTGTTGGTTCAGACTTAGAGCATATAATCACGGGATGTCGGATTCGATGACTTCTCTTTAGTTTTAAGAAATCCTTTTTCTTTCTTTTCGCCAGATCACTGTTGACCACTCAGTAGATAAGATATCAATATATGATACAGATGGTTGTAGCCTTGTGGTATGCAAAGGTCAGAATTCACAAGGGCGAATATGTCCAAAACATCTGATTCATTTAGTAGTATTGTAGCACTCACAAATCCCATTAAAATTAAAATATTTTTTCATTTTAAATGTGTCTTAAAATAAAATACTTTTTATTTATAAAAATAATTTTCACAATAGAACTCATTTTTAATCACATATTATTAAATCATCATATATTTTTCTATCTCAAAGTCATTCTTAACCACATACTACATATTTTTCTTAGATCGTGTAAAATGAAATTGTTTCATTATTAACAGAACGGATGGAGTATTAATCTTGGTCCTGCTTGACCCAGGCCGAAAAATCACCAGTCAACTATTTGATAAAGAACTTAACCAAAATTAGATCCGGAACCGAACGGTTTGATTCCGAAATCCGAACAGTAGATTCCACTCCAATCGAAACCAAGCGGTTTTGAACATTGAGGTTCAAACCGCAAACAACAACTTTCTTTTCAAAAAAATTTTGACTTTATTACTTCCTCGTTTCCATTTATAACGAAATATTTCTCATATGTACGCTTTTTTAAAAAATATATAGTATGCGGTTAAGAATGAGTTTGAGATAAAAAAAAAGTACATGTGGGTCCAATAATGTTTAGTTAAAAATGAGTTGTATTGTGAGGTTATTTTCATAAAAAAAAAATTATTAAATTTTATAAGAGTCTGATTGGAGTAGCATCCAAATGCACATTTGGATGCTACTCCAAGATTTTACGTTTGGCGTAGCACTAAAATGCCAAAAATTCAAATGCTTCTACAGTTCCAAGCATTTTGCAACAACCTATAATACACT